>JBBWWR010000112.1:0-69299 GCA_039583875.1 Platanthera guangdongensis
TTCAATTCAGTTTGATTAGCATTATTTTCTATCTTCTCTCTTCCCTTTTCAGAAACAAATTTTATAGGAGTAGTTAGTATATTTTTATGAATTTGTGAGGGTTGGCTTGATGATGCACCTAAGCCTAGTTTGCCATTTAATCTGGCATATATTGTGCTTATGATGTCCATCAACTTGATACTTCTCCCATTTATGATTCTTCAAGTTTCCTAGCCTCAGCCAATTCAGATTTTAGTGAAATTATTTGCTCTTGAGCTAATGTTAATTCATCTTTAAGTTTAAGGTTTTCTGAAACAAGGTTTTCCTGTTCAATTAACTTCTCCCTAAGTGATTTTATTTCCTTTTCAGAATTTATCAAATCTATACACATGGATTTAAATTCAATTTTAAAATTTTCAGAACTATAATCAAATGAAGAAGTACCTGATCAGCTTCAGATTCAGATTCTTCATTGTCAGATTGTTCTTCAACATCTGATGGTTTGCAAGAGGCATTGATTGCCATGAGGCAGACTTCTCTTACATTTTCTTCTTCTTCCTCTTCACTGGGGCTGGAGGATGTGGATTCATCTACTGTGTCACTCCAGGTTTCAGCAACAAAGCCCTTCTCCTTCTTTTTGTGCTTACTGGAGGAAGGCCTGCTGTATTGCTTTCTTCTGGAGTCTTTTTCTCTTCTTTTCTCCTTCTTCTGATTCTTAGGACACACTAAGATGAAGTGTCCTGGTTTCCTGCACCTAAAACACACTATTTCTTTAGTGGGAGTTTTGTCATACCTGGGGTTGTCATCATTCCTGGATGACTTTCTCCTGAAGTCCTTCCTGACCATCTTGTAGAATCTCTTGGCCAAGAGACTTAGGAGTTCCTCATTTGATGTGGAAGCTTCTGGTTCTTCTGTAGCTTTAAAATCTATATTTTTCTCCTTCCTTGGTGGTGGAGGAGTTATTTGTTCTGCAGCTTACCTGGATTTGATCAACTGTTCATAAGATTTGAGCTTTCCCAGGAGAAATTCAGTGGAAATCTCATTCAAACTTTTGACCTCCTTGATTGGCTAGATCCCAGAATCCCATGGGCTTGGGAAGCACATTAGGATCTTGTCATTCACCTCTGTGTGAGATATGTCTTTGTCCAGGGTCTTCAATTCACTGATAATGGAGCTTAATCTGTTGTACATGTCATTAACAGATTCAACTTCATCTTTCTTGAAGTTCTCATATTGTGAGATGAGAGTTGATCTTCTGTCTTTTCTCTCATCTGCTGAACCAACAACCATCTGGTTGAGAGAATCGTAGATTGCTTTTGCAGAGGTGCACTCAGCCACCTTTTGGAATATGTCATCTGACATAGTGTGAGCCAATATGTTCATGGCTTTTGCATTTACAATCTTTGCTTTCTTCAGTGCATATGTCCACTCAAGTGGTGGAACAGTATGAGTGCTTAATGTTGCTATAGATGTAGATGTTGTTGGTTGAGGAGGACCTGTCAAAATAGAATTGTAGATGTCCTCATCAATAGAATTGATGTACAATCTAATTCTTGCCTTCCAAATTGCAAACTTGTTCAGATTGCAAACTATAGGTCAGGTGCTTGCATAATCCTTATTCTGTGTCATGCTGTGATCTAAATAAACCTATGTTCAGATCTAATACAGGACCTTTTGGTTCAAGGATTAGCTTGTACAACCAAAGGAAACTACTCTGATACCAATTGAAAGATGGCGTTAGACCTGATTTAATCTAGAGGGGGGGGGTGAATAGTGTAATTAAAAATCTTTTTGCTGTTTTACAAATTATCAGAGTAACAAAAAAAGGTGATACCAAAATTAACACAGAAAAGATAATCTAAGCTAAACTAATCTAACACAGAAGATAGATATATCACAGCACAACTATCCTATCACAGCCACAATAAGAACAATTCTAAAAAGGGCAACCAGACAATACAAGAAGTTTTATAGTGGTTCCCTACCTAGGTACATCCACTCTTCTACCACCCTGGTAGGAATCCACTAGCAGGTTTTGATCAGGTGACTGCCACCAATGAGCTTTTGATCAGGTGCTCAAAAACCAAAATAAAATTTTAAAGGGAGTTAATAAACCCTTTATACGAAGGGGGGAGAGATATTGATGGTGTCTTCTCTTTCTATATTCAACAAAGAAGATAAGTGGATTTTATGTTGTCAAGAACTTCTTTCAATAACACTTGGGGTCTTGCACATGGTGTAGGTCTTCAGTTTTCAGCCTTGAAAATGTTGATCCAGGAACTTCTGACTGATATGAATATGTTGTCCTTGAAAAATCCTGGAGTGAAGGTTGAAGAAGACTCTTGATTGGTACTTGATGTTCTTCTTTTTCTTCAGCAAGGTCAAGGAGAAAACAAACTATTTTGTGTACAGAGAAGGTTCAGAATGTTTTTGCTAGTGATCGTTTTGTCTATGTATTCCTTGTGTTGTATATGCAGACTGTAAAGAAAAACTCTTTTATATCTTCAATCTATTTCTCCTTTGAATATTGAATTCCATTGCATTGAATGCTGACTGCCTAGAGAATGAAATGCGGTTGGAGAATAATTTCATTAATGACTTTCCCCAACTATCCCATTAAAAAGGAGCAAGTAATTAATCTGATGAAGACCATAATCAATGCTGTCACTAACGGCTATATTCAGAGAATATAAGCATTAATTACTCAGGAATTACTGCTGTAGAATAAGGACAAAATAAGGGAAATTTCTAAGTCTGGAACTGCACAAAAATCGTTGATCAGAGAACAGATTTTGTTGACCTAAGATCAAAGTTCGTCGACCAGAGAAATCATGTTTGTCGATCTGAGAATTCTTGTTCATCGACCTGAGAACCAAGTTCGTCGACCGGAGTTTAGCTAACCGCTTTCTGTGAAAAACTTCCCAGTTCTGTGCACCAAGTTTGTCGAGCTTATAATATAGACTTCGTTGACCTGAGTTCAGAGAAAGTATTCTGGACTTAATGTGTTAAAGTTGAACTTCCAGAATTCGTCGACCTGAGCTCTAATATTATCGAGCTGAACTCAGAGAATTTACTCTGAGTTCGTCGAGCGTAGTACGACTTTCGTCGAGCTGAGTTTGACGAACGTCGAACTCACTTCCTGAACTTGATTTTCTTCTAAGTCTTGAGTCTTCTGCAGTCTTCTGTGGGCTGGTCCATGTAGGGTTGAATCTTAGGACTTATCCTAAACTCTAGGACACAAACATGACCCTCGCTATACATGGCGGGTCAATTATCCTAGTTAGTGAACCTAGACCAAATCCAACTAGCGATCCAACATATGCTTAATGCATTATATATCTAGCTTGCATGCCGAGGTAGCGTAGGAGTGCTTACGCACGTTGACGTTTGATGTTATTGTTTTGAGTCTTGGACTTTTAATTATTGTAAGGCCTTAAGGCCGTGTTGATACTCATATGTTAGTGGATAACTTCTAGTCTTTTTTTTGTTTCCATTGTGTTTGGTCTGAGTTTTTAGTTGAGTAGTTTATATCATCTTATAATGCTTAAGCTATGACATCTGTATGTTGTGGGGTCCCGACCCGACCCATATTTTATGGTCATTACAGGGGAGGTGTTACACACACTTTTAAAGGCGTTTGCCCTGAGGAGCATGATAATCTAACCCCCATCAACTTGTGTGCAAGAAATGCTTCACTGCTAGGAGGAGCCACTACTGCCGCACTTGAAAACTCAGTGGTGCAGCACATCCAACTGATGGAGGAGCACTAGGTAGAAGTACTCACCATTCATCAGCATTTGGGAGACTTCAATCCTCCCAACCCAGCTATTGTGCATGGGGAAAAACTAGAAATCATACGGGGGCGCGTCCTGCCTCAAGATGAGGCTCATCCTGAGGACCTCCCCCCCACCCCCCGACGAGTTCTCGGACAAATAAATCTCCATGCAAGCCGCACAACAGTCATGGCCACTAGGAAATGATTTGCATGACCTTTGCCCAACATATGATGATGCCAGATGAAACTACTATAGTCGCACATGGTAGGAAGTGAGGGATATGATCGAGGATGAGTACACTAAATGTAGGTGATTCCCATTCAATCATGAGTCCATGCACGCTCCTCGGCTCCTAGCGCACCCCGTATCACACAGATTCAAGTTTCCCCACTTTGAGTCCTTCGATGGGATAGAGTACCCTTGAAATACGTAAATTACTTCGAGATAATCACACGCCTATTCAGTGCGCTAGATCAACTAATGTGTTATGTGTTCCCCATAACTTTAAATAGGGTAGCCAACTCATGGTTTTATTCTCTGCTAGAGGGGGAGATCAACAACTTTGAGGAGTTCACACGTCACTTCGTCGATCAATTCATAACGAACCAAAAGATCGTCAGAGACCCTTCTTACCTCTCTAGCATTCACCGGAACGAGGGAGAATCACTTAAGGTGTTCTTTCGCCACTTCACTTCTGAGGCACATAAAATCTCAGGTGTCAACACTGAACTCCTTCGCTGCGTCTTTCTCAGAGGGATCTGCCTAAGTGGATTATGCTCTGCTTTAATACAGGAAACATTATCAAGCTAAGTAGACCTCATTCTCCGGGTCGAGGTATAGATTGCGACGAACGAGGCCATCAAGGCTCATCACTAGTAGTTCAATGGGACTTTCAAGCAGAAGAGGGAGCTAGAGTCCGCACCTCTAGTATACCGTAGGAACAATGACCATTGCATTAACCTCCATAGAGACCATGGATCTCACCGACACCAGAAATTCAGCCCTTTGAACACCACTTGGATGTAGGTGCTCATGGCCATTTAGGACTACAGTATGTTCGACCGGCCTAAGTCGTTGCCCCCGAATCGAGGAGACCAAAAGCAATATTGCGAGTTTCATAGTGAGAATGGTCACAACACGGAGGACTATACCCAACTGAATGATGATATAGAACACCTTATCCGCTAGATATATCTCGGGAGGTATTTGGAGAACCAGCTACCAAATCTGCCTCCATCGCAGTAGCTAGGATGTGAACAACCCCTTGCGCGCTAGGATACCCCGAGGGTAGGCAAATGGTTGAGGAGGTCAAAACCATACCCGACTCGCCTTCCTCGTCATTCACATCCTCTCAATTACTTAGTTCAAAAAGGATCCCGAATACCCACGATTGCTATCAAACACCACCATCAACTTCAGGGACGAAGGCATGAAGGGAATGCGCACTCCATACCAGGATCCCCTCTTCATCAGTGTGGGAATTAGTAACCCCTGCTGTAGGGTCAGGGAATTACCGATCAATGGAGGAAGCTCGGTGGACGTTGTTGGGTACATTGGAAAATGTGTACCAGATTTGGAGAAGACTAACTTAGCTCAATTATATTCATCAAGGTGTATTTGATGTTGTTTTGAGTTTATATGTGCAGGTTAAGAATATGTAGGAAAAGTTTCTAAGTCCACGAGTCGACACCAGAATAAGCTGTGTCGACACTTGTGAAGACTTGTGTCGACACTTGAGAAAAGTTGTCTCGACACCTGGAGTCAATTGTGTCGACACTTGGAGAAGAAGTGTCGACACACAGAAAGTTCAGTAGACACTCAGAAAGTTCAGTCGACATCAACTGTGTCGACACACAGGACTTGTGTCGACACACAGAAAGTTCAATTGACATCAGCTATGTCGACACACAGGACTTGTGTCCTCACACAGAAAGTTCAGTCGACATCAACTGTAACGTCCCGATTCGCACTAGGCCCCTCGCTTGCGTGTTCGAGTCAGGAGGGATGACTTGGGTCCAGGGAAGTGCATGAAATTGAGCTGCACTTGTGGTGGAATGGACAAGTTAGTCCACAACCCTGTGTTGACACAGCAGCTGCCTGTATCAACACAACAGCTGCCTGTGTCGACACAGCAGCTGCCTGTGTCAACATGGCTGCTGCCTGTGTCGACACAGCAGCTTCCAGTGTCTACACAACTACTTCATTTATCGACACAGTAGCAGGCTATATAGATACAGCTGCTGCCTGTGTCTACACAGCAGCAGGATGTGCCGACACAGCAACCCTGTGTCGACACAACAGCAGGCTATGTCGACACAGCAACTCTGTGTCGACACAGCCCTGTGTCGACATAGTCCATGTGTTGACACTCGAGTAGAAGGATTCGGCTAAGTGCACGGCCGTGTCGTGTGGGCACGGGTATGGACACGGGAGTGTCCTTACCTGTGTCAAATACTGAATTCGACGCTTTTAGTGGAGTTCGACAAATTTCGTTCAATGATAGGAGTCACGCCCGATGTCATGGGCGTGACCATGGGCATGGCCGGGGCGTGACCGGGGCATTTTCTCCGTTCGACAATTTTAGTTGAGTTCAACGAATTTCGGTCGACGATAGGAGTCACGCCCGGTGTCACGGGCGTGACCATGGGCGTGACCGGGGCGTGACCGGGGCGTTTTCTCCGTTCGACGATTTTAGTTGAGTTCGATGAATTTCGGTCGATGATAGGAGTCACGCCCGGTATCACAGGCGTGACCATGGGCGTGACCAGGGCGCGTTCCATCGTATCGAATATTGAATCGGCGTTGTAACCGTCTATAACGCTTTGCCCGTGTCGGTGAATTGATTTGACATTGTAACTGCCCGTAAAGCTCCGCCCTTGTTATATATATGGACTGTGAAAACCCTAGCTATTTTCACTCTTTTTCCAGCCGTTTTCCCTGAGAGAAATTCCTGATTGAGAGGGAGAAGTTGCTGGAGCAAGTTCCGGAGGAGGAGATCCGCCAACGCCGCGAAGAAGAAGATGCCGCCAAGGAGAATTACGAGATCCATGGCTGGAAATGGAGGAACCGCTGGAATCGAGGTGAGCTTCCTACCCTCTCCCTTGTTGCTAGATCTGTAGATATCTAGGCAAGATGTTGAATCAAAAGAGTCTTGACATGTGAGAAGATGTTTTCTCTAGGGTGAGGCCAATCTAGGGCTTGTGCTCTTGGTTAGTGGTGTATTCAACCTCTCCGATCTTCTATGTGGAGATGAGGGATGGTTTCGTGAAGAGCAAAGGCCTCATAAGCGTGAATAAGGGTGGAGGAATTTTTGGAGGAGATTTGAGAAGATCGACTTGAGGAGGAAGATGAACCGATGCCGTTCATCCCGCCTCAAGATGCGTGCTGAATCTGTATTCTGCGCGCATCGATTTTCGAAGAAATTTTCATGAGGGATATGGCCAGATCTGAGCTTTCGACTAAACACGAAAGTTGAATCCCTTGAAAATACCTTTCCAACGAGTGGCTGCACGACTTCAGGCGACATCTGTAGCCACGGAGAAGTCTGAACGAAAATGGTGTTCGATAAATCCTGCATGTAGAAATTGTGTTCTGTACGCAACGGATCTCAAGGCTGATTTCTAATAGGATACAGTCAAATCTGGGTTGAGGTCCGAATATGAAAGTTGTAGCCCATGGAAAGTCCTTTCCATTGAGAGGTTACGCGTCTTCACCGGATTCTTGTAGCTTCAGGAATCTCAGGTTGAAATTGCTGTCCAGATTTACTCTGCACCTAAATTCTGGGTTTATATAATATGGATTGGATTCGATGGAATTAATATTGCAAGTTACTTGGCTTGAATGAACTCTTTTATAATTAATCATTTTAGTTGCATGATCGCTGAAGTTTATTAATCAGATTTCATATAATCAAATTGTGAAGCAAGCTTACTTAAACAAATTGGCTTATTAGAAATTTGGTAGATCATTATTTATGCGCATCGTGTTTATAATATGTTATCATTTGGAAAGATTGATAGATCTTTATAAGCGCATCATGTTTATAATAAGTAGTTATCATTTGGAAATATTGATAGATCTTTATATGCGCATCATGTTTACAATAAGTTGATATCATTTGGAAGGTCGCGTAGAAGAATAACTATGGCCATGAGTGTGTTTGATTAATGGAATGAGTTTAGTAGTCCAATACTTAGAGCGTCGTCTCCCTACGGGTAGTGTTGTAAGAGGATGTGAGTGCGGTGTTTACCGTCACTTGTTTGGTTTGTGTTGAGATATGGTATGGATGGATGGTTGGGCTGTGTCCTCGTGCTTACTTCCAAGGCCCCTTCCATGTTATGGCGAGGAGGCATTTGCATGCGGTGTGCGTCGATATGTGGTGCTGTAATCCTGGGTTAAGGATAGTGTGGCAGGTCTACGGGCTCGCCAGTCATCACACCGACGGGAGTTGACTGTTAGACTTTGGGCGGTTGGGCTGTGTCCTCGGTGTTCATGTCCCGGGGCCCCTTCCGTGCCAAGTGAACGGTTGGGCTGTGTCCTCGTGCTTACTCCCGAGGCCCCTTCCGGGTCACACAAGGCCAGTTCGGGCTATGTTCTTGGTGCACATCTACCCAAGACCCCGCTGGGTCATAGAACGCATGGGCTCCATTGTTGTGTTCTTAGCGTTGAGGCGTACGGAGGCCTAGGTGAAGTAGTGTGGATACCCGCCTAGTAGTAGAAGTGCCCGTCCTACTGTCACAGTCTGGCCATGACGGCTGATGCCTGAGAGGTTAGCTACCTGCTCGAAAAGTGGGAACTATAGTCTGTGTCGACATAGCAATTGCATGTGTGTGATCATGGGTGAGTCATTGCATAGCATACATAACATTTCATAATATTGCACAATAAGATCCTCATCGTATAAGTTTGTATGAGCACTCTTATACGATGAGTTACCTTTATGTAACCCGATCCTTAACTTATAAGTTTGTATTGGCATTCTTATAAGTTAAGTTACTTTCCTCCTGTTACTTATACTTGTTAGTTTACTATAGCTCTTATATAACTGCTAGATTATGATACTGTTACTCTTACACTATTGCCACCTGCTTGTACTTCTTTTACTTGAATATATATTACCCTTGTTCCTTCTCTCAGTCCGGTGCCGAGGAGTCATCGGGGGAGCTGATGTGAAGGCACTCAGTCGTTTAGACTAACGGTTGCTGCGTCTTCCTTTTTAGGAGGTCACGCCACAGGTAGAGCATCCGCAGACTATGCAGCAGGACAGCCAGGCCAGGACGATAGAGCCTGAAGTGACGGTGCCGTCGATACCTTCGGTCACAGATGTGAGTGTTGAGAGGTTTTGATGTAGCCACTTTTTGGGAAATTTCTATAGCTGTACTCTGATATGTAGAAGCAAGTTTTTGCTTCTCTCTTTTGTTGTACTATTTGGACTCATATACTTAATGTGGTTTTGACTTCTCTTGCTTATATTTTGGTTGGGTTGGCATGTTATATTGATATTGTTGGAGCTGGCGGAATAGGCATCTTGTGGTACAGGTTAGCCTGTGTGCTAATGCTACCGCAAGGCGGCTGTTCCGGGCATAAGATCCCCCCTTCGTGCCGTGTTTTAGGATCCGGGAGGGGGGGCTTACAAATGGTATCAGTTTGCCACGATCCTCGACTAAAGAAGTCATTCAACAGTGGTGCCACCCCCGTTTGATTAGTCAGTTTGGGGACAAACTGACTTAGCGGAAGCAGTGGTGTGGCCATATGTAATTCACGCTAAGTATGTCCAACTTTGACCTTAATATTAGCCAACCTGATCATACGTTTGTGTTTTATGTGTAGATTCCAACGCTCGTTGAGCAGGTGGGAGGCACTCCTGCGCCCTCCATACCCACTCCCACTCAGTTCCAACAATCTGAGTTGGGGCAGACGCTCACTGCCATCCTCGATGCTTTTAGGGCGCAGCAGCCCCCGGTGCAGCAACAATCCCCGAGCTCCAACTGGCTGAGCACCTTCCGGGCTCTCTCCCCTCCCACCTACCTTGGGACAGAGTCAGCCGTACGTACAGAGGAATGGCTAGACATGGTACAGGAGTTGTTGGCTGGTATCCGTTGCCCGACCAACATGGCAGTGACATTGGCGGTGTCCGTCTTGGATTTACATGCTAAGAGGTGGTGGAAGTCCCTCATGGGCTCTACCTTCCAAGGCCGGGTCTACACAGAGATAAGTTGGAATGAATTCTCGGGTGTTTTCTTGGATCACTTTACCCCTACATCGGCCCGAGATAAGCTTGAGCAGAGGTTTTTTCTACTAAAGCAGGGACCAAAGTCGGTTACAGAATACCAGCGGGAATTCCAGCATCTCGTAAGGTTTGCGGATTCTTATGAGTTGGATGACAGAGGTTATGCCAAACGCTTCTACAAAGGGCTGTGAGATCCCCTAAGGCAGTCCCTTTTGTTTATAGCGGATGGTAGCTTGGCGGAGATCATTGATATGGCAAAAAATTGGAGGTGGACTAGCTGGGGTGTAGTAAGAGGCCTGCGGAGGACGTGATGGAAGCCGGCCCAAGTAATAGAAGGAGGCGGGACTTCAGAGGAGGAAGAGGATATCAAAGAGGTGGAGGCCGTGTCCATCGAAACTATAGGGTAGAGCATCCGGTTCCGCAGCCGCATGCGCTGCCTCCAACACCACAGCCTCAACAATTTCAACAACCTGAAGGGCGTCGTGGGCTGGTGTGCTTCGAATGCAACCAGCCGGGCCACATCCGACATTTCTGCCCGCAGCTATTTGGAAACGTCCCTCCCGCTCTCCCGCCGACAGCTCCTCGAGGGCGGGGTGTTGGGTACATTAGAAAATGTGTACCATATTTGAAGAAGCCTCACCTTACTCAATGATATGCATCAAGGTGTATTTGATGTTGTTTTGAGTTTATATGTGCAGGTTAAGAAAAATGCAAGAATACAGGAAAAAGTTTCTAAGTCCATGAGTCGACACCAGAAGAAGCTGTGTCGACACTTATGAAGGCTTGTGTCGACACTGGAGAAAAGCTTTGTCGACACTTGGAGTTAATTGTGTCGACACTTGGAAAGGCTGTGTCGACACCGGAATAAATTGTGTCGACATACAGAGGCAGTGTCGAAACACAGAGAAGCATAGTCGACATGAACTGTGTCGACACATAGAGGCAGTGTCGACACATAGAGAAAGTTTAGTCGACATCAACTGTGTCGACACACAGAGGCAGTGTCGACACACAGAAGCTAAGTCAACATCAATTGTGTCGACACACAGAGGCAGTGTCGACACACAGAAGACTTTGTCGACATCAACTGTGTCGACACACGAGACTTATGTCGACACACAGCAGAGTTTCAACTAAGTTAAAGAGAAGAAGTGATTGCGTCGATACACAGAATTAGTGTCGACACATTCTACAGAAGCTGTGTCGAGAAGCAGTGTCAACACCAAGGAGGCTGTGTCGACATCACCAAGGCTTGTGTCGACACTTAGGTTACTTGTGTCGACACATGATGAAGTTCTGTCTCAACACTTTGCTGACAGAGACAGAGTTTCAAGAAGTTACTGGATGACTTGACAGCTGTCATTACCAACCGGTCTACTGCAACTATCAGAGCTGTCAGAAGTTTGTTAGAGACCGGATCAGCCGGTTACCATGGAGAAAGTCTATATAAAGGCATTTATCCTTGGACAGAAACTGATTGATAAGAAAAGAATACATACACTTACAGTTACAGAAAAATAGAAGAAGATTTTTGTCAGAAGATCTAAGAAGAAGTTGGAGAGAGAGAGAGCTCCATCTTTTGAAGTGAAGAAAGGGACTTAAAACAACAAGTCCCTCAAGTGCACATCCTGAACCAGTCTGCTAAGAATGATTCAGATTGAGATCTGAATTTCAAGAAAGAAGTTGATTGAAGATCAACTTCAAAGGAGTTCAACCCTACTGAGTTTAGATTCAAGAAGCTTTGAATAAAGCTAAGAGTGGTTGTTCTCTGCCATCAGATTCTTCCAAGAACTGATCAAGAAGCCATCCATCCTTTCTCTCTCTACCAGGGTGGTGGTAAAATACATTGTTAAATCTATTTTCTATAGGATCTTTAAAAGATCTGAGTTGTAAGCTTGTGTTTATAAAGACTGAGTTGTAGGAGATTATTTTCTCTGAGTGGTAGGCCTTGTTGAAGGTTGAGGTAGGGTTATGAGCCTGAGTTGTAGGAGATTGTTATCTCTGAGTTGTAGTCCTTGTTGAAGGTTGAGGTAGGGCAGATTGCCTAAGCTGTACTAGTGTGGACTTACTCTAAGTTGTAGGAGCCTAGTTTGGGTTCTGAGCTGCTGTAAGATCTGAGGATCTGAGGTGAAGAGAAGAAGTTAGGCCGAATCTAGCACACTGCTAGATAGGCGAAGGGGGAAAGTGGATGTACCCAGGCCTTGGGGAACCACTATAAAAACTGTGTGCAATCTGTGATTGTGTGATTCTGTGAATTCTGTGTTGTGTTAGATGTAGAATTAACTGTTTCTGATTAAGTAACTGAATAGATATTCTGGCTTAGAAGAAAAAGGAATTACACCTATTCACCCCCCTCTAGGTGTTTAGGAACTAATTATTTCAAGTGGTATCAAAGCGAGGTTTCTCAAAATTAGACTTAACAGTCTGAGTGAGATCTGTAAGGCAGAAATAAGATCAAGAAGATGGGTTCAGGAGAAAACCATAAAGAATTTGGTTCAATGAAATTGCCCATTTGCAGGAAAGAGATATTTGGAATATGGAAGAAAAGGGTCAGATTATTTATGGAGGCATCTGATCCTAGAATTTACATAACAGTTAAGGAAGGACCATATATTCCTATGTAGATTTCTGTTCTTGATGCCAATCAAAGAATTCCAAAGGATTTTTCAGAGATGACTAAGGATGAAATCATCTTGGCTACAATGGATAAAAGAGCCCAGAATATTATAGTAAGTGTCATTGATGATTCAACATTCCAGAATCTAATTTATTGCAAATCCTCCAAGGAAATGTGGGACACATTGATAGTCTACATGGAGGGTTCTGAAGAGGTTAGGTAAGATAGAAAATCTACGCTTAATCAAGAATATGAGAGTTTCAGATAAGACAAGTCTGAAAGTATTACTGAATGTTATAAGAAGTTCTATAGGATTGTCAATGAACTTATGTCTTATGGAAGAGTTTTCAGTACTTATGAGTTAAATGATAAATTCCTTAGGTCTTTGACTAAGGATTGGGATACAAAAATCTGTGTCATAAGGGAAGTGGCCAGACGGGCTGAGATTTCTCCTCCAACACTGTTTGGAAAATTGCTGTCTTATGAGATGCAGCTGTTGGCCAGAAAGGAGTAAGAGAAAAACACAAATGGTGACTATAAAGAAAAGTCAGTGGCTTTCAAGGTTGAAGCTACAAGGAATAATAGGAAAATGTCTCCATCTTTTCCTAAGAGAGATGCAGAAATGATCTCAAACAATTCAGATAATCCCAGTTCTGACAGCAGTAATTCAGATAAAGACTTTGCAGCATTCACAAGGCAGTTCCATAGATTCTTAAAGAAGAAGTAGTGGAAATCTAAGCCTTTCACATCACAGTCCAAGGATGATTATTATCAAAAGAGGAAATCATCCAGGAAGGACAGGAATGGGACAAAGCCTAGCAAGTCAACTACATCCAAGAATATATGCTACTGCTGCAACAAAGCTGGACATGTTGTGGCTGACTGTCTAGACAAAAGGAAGGAGTCTGCTAATAGAAAGAAGTCACAGCACAAGAGCAAGAAGGAGAAATCCTTGGTTGCTGAGAAAGAGAAAAGCTTGACAGATCAATCAACTTCAAAGTCAGAATCTGAGGCTGAGGTATATATTGGTCTGTTTGCAAAAGAAGAGGATGAGTTCATGCAATTACTGGACTCTATCTATGAGAAGGAAGACCATCAGTGCAAAGGATTGATTGCAGTATCTGAAGGAGACCAGTGTCAGGATCATCCTGGCCCCAGTAAGGTAAAATGTGTATCTGTAGATTCTGATTACTTCACTGGGTCAGAATCAGATGCATCTCTATCAAGAGATGAAGATGAGTCTGATTCTGAAGGAGATATTCATCAGCTGATAGATGAATATGGAGATTTATTGCAGACACTTAAGAGAAGCAAAAACCTGGCCAAAAATCAGGCTAAGGAAATTGCAGCTCTTAAGTTGGTGTAACTGATTCAGAGAAGAT
The DNA here is from genome assembly GCA_039583875.1 of Platanthera guangdongensis. Classification (NCBI taxonomy): domain Eukaryota; kingdom Viridiplantae; phylum Streptophyta; class Magnoliopsida; order Asparagales; family Orchidaceae; genus Platanthera; species Platanthera guangdongensis. The sequence goes on from JBBWWR010000112.1 coordinate 13,984, forward strand.
GCTGGATCAAAAGATGAGTGAGATTGCCAGATTGAAGAACATAACTGTTATTCAAATGGGAACAATCACTTTCAAAAATGATCAGATTAAAAGTCTGGAAAACAGACTTCAGAAAGAGAGGGAGATTGTGGCTAGTTTTTCTAAGCCAAAATCTGTATTACCCTTGATTGATGAGTTTGTGTCTCAAAAGGGTAAGGCTGGATTAGGGTTTAAGAAAACTGCATGGACTGCTAAGTCCAATCATAAAGGCAAATCACCAGCACAAAACAAAAGACTTGCTGTAAATAATACAACTAAGATTGTACCTAAAAAGAGGTACAATAAGTTTGAGTGCTGGTGTTGTGGCAAGATAGTCCACTATGCCTTAGACTGTAGGCACAATACCAGTGTCAAGGAGAGTAGAAGTCTGCCTGTTAGAAAAGCTGCAGGCAGGTTTATTAAGTTTCAGACTAACTTGAACCAAGGACCCAAAAGTTATTTGGGTTCTAAGGTTAAGTAATCATTATTGTAGGTGAGTCCAAGTTGTCATGCCCCTATATGGTACTTAGACAGTGGATGTTCCCGGCATATGACTGGAACAAAGGGATTGCTGAAGGACTACTCACCTATGCTGAATGGGCCTAAAGTAATCTTTGGTGGTTCTGAAAAGGGAGTCATCAAAGGTTTTGGTAACATTTTTAATAACTCAATTACAATCACTCAAGTGGCCTATGTAAAGGGTTTGAAACACAACCTAATAAGCATTAGCTAGCTGAGTGATCTAGGATATGACATTTCATTTGTCAAGAATGGGTGTCATATCAAAAGGTCAAGTGATCAAGAGGTCATATTGACTGGATATAGAAAAAGAAATGTATATTGCCTAGACTTTGTGTGTGAGAATAAAAATTCTCCTATCTGTCTTGTAGCTGATGAGAAAGTCTCTCATTATGTAAAATGGCACAAGAGGCTAGCTCATCTTAACTACAAGAATATTGGCCAACTCTTTAGCAAAGAGTTAGTGAGGAATGGTCCTCAAGTTAAGTGTTATGAGGATGGAATATGTTCAGCTTGTCAAAAAGGCAAGCAAACTAGATCCTCCTTTCATAGCCTTGAAACTAAGGGTTTAGTGAGATGCTTGTACCTCTTGCATATGGATTTATTTTGTCCCATGCCAGTTCAGAGCCTAGGTAGGAAGGTCTACACTTTTGTGGTTGTAGATGACTATTCTAGATTCTCATGGGTATTCTTTCTGAGACAGAAATCTGAAACTCCAACTGTTTTCTGCAACTTTGTTAAGCAAATTCAAAATGACCTGAACAATTCAATGGTCAAAATCAGAAGTGACCATGGAACTGAATTTTAATCTGAAAATAAATTCAACAATTTCAAAATTGAAATAGGTATGTTGAACATAAATTAGTTTAACAAATTTGTCTAAGTAAAATTTTGTCGACATCAGTAGTTGTCTGTGTCGACACATAGTAGTTGGTGTCGACATTCCAGAGAAGTGGTTTCGACACATAGTAGTTGGTGTCGACATTCCAAGAAAGTGGTGTCGACACATTTAGAAAATTGGTGTCGACACTTCAAATTAGTGGTGTCGACACATCCAGAAGTAGTGTCGAAACTTAAAGTAAACACGCAGATTCGTTGACCTCCATTCGTCGAACTCGACAAAAACAAATAGAATTGATGTCGATACATTAGAAGTCTGTGTCGACACTTTTCAACAGTGTCGACACATTAAGAGATTGTTGACGCGACTTTTGACCTTCATTACTTAGAAAGGTATAAATAGGTCAACAACATATTCTGTCGACACACTCTCCATATTTTCGAGACCAAAACCCTATGTCGACAACTTCTCTCTTCTCAATCCAAGCTTTAACTCAACCCTAATGGCGCCAAAGCTAGAAGATAGTGTCAATGAAGGCTATGAGCTGGTACACCACGCCTTTGATAATGCGGAACCCGAAATTAAAGCAGTAGTAACACTAATTGCTGAAAATGGGTTGGAATTTCTGGTATCTGAACCAACAAAGATATGGAAGAAGGAAATACTAGATTTCTATGGCGCAGCTACTTTGGATTCTACTGGACTTAAGATCAAGTCTACAGTTCAGGGAACTAAGGTTAAACTTACTTTGAAGAGCTTAAGGAAAACTCTTCAACTTCCAAGAACTCAAGAAGAAGTACCTTCATCCAAGACTAGGGAAGCACTTCAATGGTGTGGATTGGATCCCACCTTGAAGATTGGATCAGCAATGAATAGAAAAGGGATGAATCTACAAGGCAAATTCCTTTCAGAACTAGTGGAAAAAGTCATTCTCTACAAGCCAGGGGGCATGATAGGATTTATGCCTATATGTTCTGCCTGATGACTAGGATTATCTACAGACTAAATACTGATTGGTCAGCAGTAGTTTTTGAAAAGATTAAGGAAAGTATTCAGAAACCAAATCTGGGAAGAATTATGAGTCTGTACTTGACTAGAACAATTCCTGAAGTCATGGAACAAACTGCTGGTTCAAAGATCAACCATATGAGGAGAATGGACATAAGGATCATCTCCAGATGGGATAGAGTCCTAACTAAGGATATGCCTGATGAAGAAAGGCAAGAGATTCCTGAAAAATCTCCTGCACAAGATATTGAAGATAGTGCTCAAGTGCAGGGGTAGCCTCAACTTAAGGAAGAGCCAACCCACTTGGAAAGTGAAATGTCTACACAAACTATTCTTGAGCCAACACAACTACAAAGTGAAGCACAAGATGTTATTATAGAGGATACATCTGCTGCTGTTGATGCTCCTGAGTTGGCGGTGCCTCAAGTCCCTACTCAACAAGAGTTTACCCTTGAGGAGTTGTTTCCAGATATAGTACAAACAAGAACTCAGGGGGAGCAACCTGAATTTGAGGGGGAGAAAGCAGACTTTGAGGGGGAGAAAGCAGACTTTGAGGGGGAGCAAATCAACATTGAGGAGGAGCAAGTAAGTACTGCGGGGGAGGAGCAAGGGACTCAGGGGGAGCTACCTAGGACTGCACATGAATTGCCTCCTAGTCCTAAGGAAAGAGTTGCTATTGCCAGTACCTCAGCTTCTAAAGAGGAAGCAGAAATTCAAGCTAAGAAAAGAAAGCTAATGGTATTCAAAAGAAGAAGCCAGAGCTATAAGAGGGCATTACAAACTGCTCCACAATCTGCCCCAACTACTGATTATAGTTCCTTGTTGATCTCATTACAGGTAAAGTTAGATGAACAAAGGATTACCATGGAGAAATATATGGATGAGACCCATAAAGATCTGCAACTCTCCTTGGCTACAGATATTAAATCAATAAGATTTGAAGTTAATCAGAATAAGAAGAAGATGACAGATTGCTTTCACAAAGGAGGCAATGTTGTGGCTTTATTAGCAACACATCAAGAAAAGATCAAGACTCAAGTTGATGATATAGCTGTAAAGCAAGGCTATGTCCTAGAGAATCAACTTAGAATGAATGATAATCTGACTGAATCATATAATGTGATTGTTACAGAGATGAAGAATATTACTACTGCCCAGACTAAAGCAAGGACTAAAGTAAGGACTAAAGCCAAGGCAGATTTTGATAAGCAATTACAGGAAGGCCTAGCTATAGTACAAACAACTATTAAGGATTCTCAAAATACTATTTCTGCACAGCTACTGAAGTTAAAGTCTTTTTATAAAGATGGTGTAAATTTTCTTGATGAATAACTCAGATTTCAAAAAGATGACCTCAGGGATCATGTTGCAAGAGAAGTCATAAAGGGGGGAGAGAGTGTTAGTAAAAGTTGGCTCAGATCATGCTAAATGGATATCTAATAGCATCAGAGCCACACTTGAATATCCATCCCTCTGTGATGATGACAATGTAGCTGAGTCAGGTATACATCCTGCCTATTTTGGAGGTGACCAACCTGAAGTTGCTCAAGTTATTTATCCTCTAGCAGATTTTGAAATGATTCACCAAGAAGTATAGTCAATGTACAACCCTCCAGAAGGTGCTCAAAATATTATCCTTGAGAAAGTATACATGCCAGTGCCAGAGGCAGTTTTGAACAAAGAGCAAGAAGCTCTATTATCTAAGAAAAGATTCAGAGAACAGGCAGAGTTGAAGCCTGATTTTGAGCAGTGGAGTCCAACATCCAGGAACATTATACTGACTGCTTGGAAAGCTATAATGGATAAGACCCATGATAGACGCAAATGGTATTCTGAGCAAGAATGGCTAAAGCATGAAGCCAGTCAAGAAGCCATTGTTCAATATAGAAGAAAGGCTAAAGCTGGGAAGCTACCTCCTAATGCTCAGGAGCCTAACAAATATTTCTCAAAGCCCTTTCACTACTTTGAAAGACAAAGAATAAGGGCTGAAGAGCAAAAGAAGAAAGATCTAAAGGACAAGAAGCTAGCTGATGATACTGATGCTCCAGTACAAGCCAAGATTCAATCAGGCAAAAGCATAGTTATTAAGGAGCCAGATCAGCTTTAGATTAGATTTACTTGATTTTATAACTTTGTAATCTTTAGTGTTGAAATCTATGTAAACTTTTGATTAGAAACTTTTGAAAGTTGAAACAAAACAAAAAATTAATGCTCATTCTGGTTGCATTATTATTCTGTGATGACTTTTTATATATGTTTTGTTATAGAAGTTACCCTGTAATATAATGTTGTTATACATCATAATGTGTATTTGTTATGAATGGTGTATATCATTGACTAAGGGTTATGACTTCTCCAAATATGGGGAGATTATTGGGTACATTGGAAAATATGTACCAGATTTGAAGAAGCCTCACCTTACTCATTGATATGCATCAAGGTGTATTTGATGTTGTTTTGAGTTTATATGTGTAGGTTAAGAAAATGCAAGAATGTAGGAAAAGAGTTTCTAAGTCCGTGAGTCGACACCAGAAGAAGCTGTGTCGACACTTATAAAGCTTGTGTCGACACTAGAGAAAAGTTGTATCGACACTTGGAGTTAATTGTGTCGACACTTGGAAAGGCTGTGTCGACACCAGAAGAAACTGTGTCGACATACAGAGGCAGTGTCGACACACAGAGAAGCATAGTCGACATCAACTGTGTCGACACATAGAGGCAGTGTCGACATACAGAGAAAGTTTTGTCGACATCAACTGTGTCGACACACAAAGGCAGTGTCGACACACAGAAGCTTAGTCGACATCAATTGTGTCGACACACAAAGGCAGTGTCGACACACAAAGGCAGTGTCGACACACAGAAGACTTTGTCGACATCAACTGTGTCGACACACAGGACTTATTTCGACACACAACAGAGGTTCAACTAAGTTAAAGGGAAGAAGTGATTGCGTCGACACACAGAATTATTGTCGACACATTCTACAAAAGCTGTGTCGAGAAGCAGTGTCAACACCAAGGAAGCTGTGTCGACATCATCAAGGCTTGTGTCGACACTTAGGTTACTTGTGTCGACACATGATGAAGTTCAGTCTCAACACTTTGCTGACATAGACAGAGTTTCAAGAAGTGACTGGATGACTTGACAGCTGTCATTACCAACCGGTCTACTGCAATTATCAGAGCTGTCAGAAGTTTGTTAGAAACCGGATCAGCCGGTTACCATGGAGAAAGTCTATATAAAGGCATTTTTCCTTGGACAGAAACTGATTGATAAGAAAAGAATACATACACTTACAGTTACACAAAAATAGAAGAAGATTTTGGTCAGAAGATCTAAGAAAAAGTTGGAGAGAGAGAGCTTCATCTTTTGAAGTGAAGAAAGGGACTTAAATCAACAAGTCCCTCAAGTGCAGATCCTGAACCAGTCTGCCAAGAAGGATTCAGATTGAGATCTGAATTTCAAGAAAGAAGCTGAATGAAGGTCAACTTCAAAGGAGTTCAACCCTACTGAGTTCAGATTCAAGAAGCTTTGAAAAAAGCTAAGAGTGGTTGTTCTCTACCATCAGATTCTTCCAAGAACTGATCAAGAAGTCATCCATCCTTTCTCTCTCTACCAGGGTGGTGGTAAAATACATTGTTAAATCTATTTCCTGTAGGATCTTTAAAAGATCTGAGTTGTAAGCCTGTGTTTATAAAGGCTGAGTTATAAGAGATTATTTTCTCTGAGTGGTAGGCCTTATTGAAGGCTGAGGTAGGGCTGTGAGCCTGAGTTGTAGGAGATTGTTATCTCTAAGTTGTAGGCCTTATTGAAGGCTGAGGTAGGGCAGATTGCCTGAGCTGTAGGAGTGTGGACTCACTCTAGGTTATAGGAGCCTAGTTTGGGTTCTGAGCTGCTCTAAGATCTGAGGATCTGAGGTGAAGAGAAGAAGTTAGGCCAAATCTAGCACATTGTTAGATAGGCGAAGTGGGAAAGTGGATGTGCCCAGACCTTGGGGAACCACTATAAAAACTGTGTGCAATCTGTGATTGTGTGATTACGTGAATTCTGTGCTGTGTTAGCTGTAGAATTAACTGTTTCTGATTACGTAACTGAATAGATATTCTGTCTTAGAAGAAAAAGGAATTACACCTATTCACCCCCCCTCTAGGTGTTTAGGAACTAATTCTTTCACGGGGTCACATACGTGGTCGAGGACGAGGACCGCGAGGAGGTAACCCCGGCCCTGCTATGGATCAGGTGTACGCGCTTGACATGATGCAGGAATGGAACCCCCAAGATGTGATTGCAGGTATGATTTAATTAATTAACATATTTTCATGGTCTAACTTGAATTGATTAAGACTTACTAGACACCTAACAATAAGTTTTGTTTGTTGGTACTTAGGCACCGTGATTATTGGCGGGAAGACGACCTATGCGCTGTTCGATAACGGTGCCTCACACTCCTTTGTGTCCGAGGATTTCATAAAAGACGTGGAGGGTGTACAGTACTTTACTGGCATAGCCCGACAAGTACGCCTTCCGGACGGCTCGGAGATGATCGCAACCGCCAAGTGCGAGTTGGAGTTATTTATTGATGGGAAGGCCTTTGATACGCCGGCCACGGTTCTGAGAATGCCAGAGTTCGACATCATTTTGGGCATGGCATGGCTGGACTGGCACTTTGCGAGGATCGACTGCGCAGAGAAGCGAATCTATTTGAGACATGAAGACTCCAACTCGCACTTGGCTTAACGAGTTGTTCGATCAACTAGTGGGAGCACATTGGTTTATCCAAACTGGATTTGCGCTCTAGATACTATTAGTTGAGGATTCGAGAAGGGGACATCCAAAAAACGGTCTTCAGTTCAAGATATGGTTTGTATGAGTTCACGGTAATGCCGTTTGGGCTCACAAATGCCCCTTTAGCCTTCATGATGTAGGTTTCTACCGTGGACACAATATGGGTTACGGGAATAAAGCGGATGCCACTCTATTTCCACAATCACACTCGCACTAGCATTAACCGCGGCGCACTCGCAAACGATTTATCACAGTTCACCAATGTACGGTAGCTACTCTGCGGGAGGGTCAAATGAACGGCTATAGGCCGACGTTCTCCCAGCTAAAAGGAACAATATTGGGTTCGACCGAGCAAAGGTTGTACCAAAAGAGATATACCGAAAATGCCATCGAAAAATGGTAGATGTCTCCCAACAAAAATGCGGGGCTTGCCACACCCTTTCGGAAATTTCGCGATTAAGATTGATGCAAATCAAAAAGAAAACCACGAAGAATCTAACGATTCAAATCCAACGCAAAATTATTTCCGAGCACTAGAATATCAAGAGGGAATCACACGTGAGTGGAGAGGATCGTTACCCAAGTCGGAATAGATGATTCCGACTACCTTTGAAGGGTCGCTCTTCCATGGTTCCGTCGGAGTCGCGCCGGTTGGAGAGATAGATCGTCCGCCTTGGACGCTTCACACTAATGTCCCGATTCCTCGCCGTAGAAGGAGGCCGTTCTCGGATAAAACTCTACGAGAAGAGGGGTGGCCGGGTTCTCTTCAAAGGGGGTGCTCGGGTGGGGAGATAGGTGGCCGGGTTCTCTTCAAAGGGGGTTGCTCGGGTGGAGGAGATAGGTGGTCGGCCGGCTAGGGAAGGTGGTGGTCGAGTTGAAGATGGTGAGAGTAGGTGGCGGCTTGGAAGAGGGGAATGAAGGAGAGGGCTGGCCGAAAGTTTTAGAGAGAGAGAGAGAGAGAGAGTGGAGGGGGCGGCTAACAGAGGTAGAGAGAGAGGAAGATTAGCAAGAAAAGGAAATTTAGGGTTTCTTCTCATTCAACGTAAGTTAAACAAACCATACATGCCTATATATAGGCTTAACACCAAGTCTTGGCTATATGTAGCCCAAAATAAAAGTAAAAATAAGACACTCAATGGCCACATGCAGCCCAAAATAACATATTCCAAATAAAATAGCATACTAAAATACGAATGCTCTTAAGCTAATAATAAGATAAGTTCAACTAGTTATTTGTCTTGCGTCGAGCGCGAAAATTGTTGTGCCGCTCCATACGAACACCACGACGACGCGAGTCCTTTGTTGGAGACAAAGGAGGGTCTTCCGTTAACGTGCCGTCATCAATAACTTGGGGGTCGTCGTCAACTTGGGGGCCATCATCAACTTGGGGGACGTCATCGCCACCAATCCTCCCCCGCTTGAAAGGACTCATCACCGATGAGTTGGCTTGAAGATACCGTCGGAGAAGAACACCATCCAAGAGAGCCATTTCCGCTTCTGGGAGCCAAGAGTCATCAGAGGCGGGGTGATCACGCCATCAAATCAAGTAGCGGCGCACATCGTGAAGGATCAAGCGCATACCCAACTGCACCAAAAGCCCGGACTGTTGGAGAGGGCGCTACTTAATTTCTTAAATAAGTAGCAAAGCGCCACGGGTCAAGTGAAGGAACGCCGGACCCAACAATCCCCCCCCCCCCCCCGGCGTCCAGTACAACCCGTCGGCTCAGAGGTGGAGTTACCACATGGCCCACCTGGCTCAGAGGTGGGGTTACCACATGTCCACGGTTGCCTGACCCGCCGGACCCACACAGGTAGAAGGGAAAAATCAGGATTTAATAGCGTCCCCCGGTCTTGAACCCGTGACCTCCTCTGATACCAATTGAAGGATCAAGCGCATACCCAACTGCACCAAAAGCCCGGACTGTTGGAGAGGGCGCTACTTAATTTCTTAAATAAGTAGCAAAGCGCCACGGGTCAAGTGAAGGAACGCCGGACCCAACACATCGCCATCTGTAGTGGGAAACACGTCATCCTGGAGAATCCTGTCTGGCAAAAATGCTGTCCTGGCAAACCTGGGAAAAGCATTAGGCAGCAAAGGGGGAAAATCTATATCATCAACATCTAGCGTACCTCCGTTGGAGACCGACGGAGAGAGAGAGCCCTTCCCCCCCTCAACCCCATACCCATGAGAATCTATAGTGGAACTAAACGGACAGGAAGATAATTCTAGTGGCGGAGCAATATATGGCGTTAAATCCGAAACATTAAAAACAGGGGAAATACCCCAATCAGGTGGCAATTCCAAAAGAAATGCATTGTCTCCTAACCGTTTTAAAATCCGAAAAGGTCCCGCTCGCCGATCCACTAATGTTTTTAAGGTGCCCGTAGGCAACCGTTCAGTGATGAGCCGTACAATGACTAAATCGCCCACTTTCAAGGGAGACACTCTCTTATGTGCGTTGGCATGAACTTGATAATACGCGTATTGAGTGGTAAGCATTTCATTTATGCATTTGTGAAGATCATGGATGTGAGAGGCAAAGTCCTGTGCAAATTGACTTGACTTAAAAGATGGCGGTAACGGAAGCAAGTCAAGTGGCATGAGAGCTTTATAACCGTGCACAATCTCATTCGGGGACAAACCCGTGGACCTATTTTTGGAATTATTATATGCTAACTGAGCATGGGGGAGGATAAGGTCCCATGTACCCTTGTGGTCTCCCACAAGGCATCGAAGCAAACTACCTAAACTTCTGTTTGCCCATCCGTCTGCGAATGGTATGCGGAAGAGAATAGAAGTTTGGTGCCCATAATCCTCCACAGGGTATTCCAAAAATAACTAGTAAACTTCACATCCCTATCGGTAACTATAGACTTTGGAACTCCTCGATGGCCAACCACCTCTTTAAAATATAATTGTGCAACGTGTGATGCATCGTTGGTTTTATTGCACGCGATAAAATAAGCCATTTTAGAGAAACGATCTACAACAACTAAGATAGAGTCGTGACGTCGAAATGTGATTGGGAGGCCTAGAATGAAGTCCATGCTAACGTCTTCCAAGGGAATAGACGGAATCGGAAGAGGGGTATAAATCCCAGCATTAGTTTTGTTCCCCTTAGCCAATTGGCACGCTCGGCAACTTCCCACGATCTTACTAACCATGGCCTTAAGACCGGGCCAATAAAACTTGTCTTCAACTAACGTGATCGTCTTGTCACGGCCAAAGTGTCCACCTAACCCTCCGCCATGCAATTCCCACACGATGAAGTGTCGTAGGGAGGAACGCTGGATGCAGAGCTTCGAATGGGTAAATAAATAGCCGTCCCGAATGTAAAAAGAAGTAATGGTTGTGGGCGAGTCATCTTGAGTGGCAAAATAGATATCCTTAAAATCGGGGCAGTGGACGTACTCGTCCTTAATCCTATCGAATCCAATCACCTTAACTTCTAGCGTGGAGAGCAATAACGAAACACGACTAAGGGCTTCGGCTACGCAGTTGAGAGTCCCCTTAAGGTGTTTGATAATGAAAGTGTACTCCTGAAGATAGGAGACCCATTTGGCATGTCTAGGACTAACCTTAGTTTGAGAGTTAAGAAACCGTAGCGCTTCATGATCGGATAGGATGACAAACTCCTTAGGAAGTAAATAATGCTGCCAATGTTGGAGGCATCAAATGACCACGTAAAACTCCCGATCATAATTGGAATAATTTAATTTCGGACCTGCTAGTTTCTCACTGAAATACTCCACAGGGTGGCCTTCCTGACTCAACACTCCACCAATTCCCACTCCAGATGCATCACATGACAACTCGAAAACCTGTGTAAAATCCGGTAGTCGCAAAAGGGGGGCTTCCAACATGCGCGATTTAATTAATTGGAAGGACGTAGCGGCCGAGTTCGTCCATGTAAATTCATCTTTTTTCATGCACTCGGTAATGGGGGCCATAATACTACTAAAATCCTTAATAAATCGCAGATAAAATGTAGCGAGCCGTGAAAACTACGAACATCCCGAATGTTGGCGGGCTTGGGCCAATCTCTAATGGCTTGTACCTTCCTGGGGTCTACGTGGATCCCCTTCGAACTCAATATAATCGAGGAACTCAACCGATGTCACATGGAAGGTGCGCTTCTTAATGTTCACGAATAATTTTTCCGATCTCAGCGTGGTAAGGATGATTTTTAAATGTGACTCGTGATCAATCGTGGAGGTGCTAAAAACCAAAATGTCGTCAAAATATACCACGATGAACTTTCCCATAAAGGGTTGGAAGACGTGGGTCATCATCCTCGAAAACGTGCTCGGCGCATTGGAAATCCCAAACGGCATAACTAACCACTCATAGAGCCCTTCCTTAGACTTAAAGGAAGTTTTCCACTCGTCACCTTCCCTAATTCGGATCTGATGGTAGCAACTCCTAAGATCCAATTTCGAGAAAATCGTGGCACCGGCTAACATGTCCAATAAATCATCCAAGCGAAGGATGGGAAAGCGATACTTAATAGAGATTTTATTAATGGCTCTACTATCCACACACATCCTCCAAGATCCGTCCTTCTCGGGGGAAAGTAAGGCGGGGACGGCACACGGGCTCTTGCTGTGGCAGATAAAACCCTTTTGCAATAAATCCGAGATCTGGGTTTGCAACTCTAAGTGTGCAGAGGGGTTTAGCCGATAATGTGGGAGGTTGGGCAATGAGGAGCCCAGAATGAAATCAATGGCATGTTGGACATCCCGCAACGGGGGTAACTAAGCCGGTAGCTCGTCCGGGTACACGTCCACAAACTCTTCTAAGAGTTTTCTCAACGCCGGCGGCAAGTTCTCAAAAATTGCCGCATCTTCCTTAACTTGCAGACTCACTAATGCATAGAGGACACCATCTAAAAAGGTAGTACGCTTCCATTCTTTCCTTCCTATCAGACTCAACGTCTTCTTCTTGATCGGGATGACCGTATCTTTGGAGGGGTTCGATGGATCCTTTGGCGGGGTGGGTTTTAATAGAATGGTTCTGCCATTAAGTTTAAACTCGTAAGTATTGGCCCGACCAAAGTGGGTGACGTCATGATCATACAACCAAGGGCGACCCAACAAGACGTGACAAGCATCCATAGGGATGACGTCACACCAAATCTGCTCAGAATAAGCTTTGATGGTAAGGGGTACCAAGCATCGCTTCGACACAGGGAGGGACGACTTGTCTACACATTCCACCTTATAAGGGTGAGGGTGCGGCTCAGCATCAAAGACATTCGTCTCACCGCGGTTTCAGAAATTACGTACATGCAACTACCGCTATCAATGATCAACCTACACCATTTGTCACCACTCTTAAAATTCAACAGGAAAATGTTTGTCCTATTCAAATCGTCTAACGCTCGAGGGGTCGCCAGAATACACCTCATAACCATCATATGGGAGTCATCCTCCATATCACTAGGCACTCCGTCTGACTCGCTCTCTTCTCCCGCCTTGTAAGTAATGTCGTCTGTCCCACCGATGGAATCTAACAGGGCTAATGGTCTGGGTGTAGTAGGACAATCACTAGCATAGTGCCCTTGGATCCCGCAAGCGTAACAGGTGACATTCGTTCTGTTGACCCGACCCACCGGGACTCTCTCACCAGAGGGGTTTCTATCATTCCTATCCGTTGTGACTATGGAGGTCAAATCGGGGGACTGATACTTTCCTTTAGCCTTATAGGTGGCGGTGGGAGGCGATCCTAAAATGGACTTGCCCTTTTGGAACGAGCGAGACTTGCCTTTAAGTGCATTGTGCTGCTCAATATCTAAGGCAGCGTTGAAAGTGGTGTGCAAGTCAGTGTGATCATAACGCAGAAGCTTTCCTTGGATGTCGGGGTTTAGTCCCTTGCGAAACCTGGAGAGGGTGACCTCGGGCATCTCTTTCACGTCACACCTAACCATCATGTCCTTCAGCAAACTCATATACTCAGACACCGACCTAGTCCCTTGCTTAAGGGTAGCTAAATCATCGAACATCTGTGTTCGATGGTAAGTAGGGACGTACTATTATGTCAGCCTAGCCTTCATTGCATCCCGGCCTATGGGCAACGCTCCGTTCTCGACTCTCAAACGCCGCTCCTCATTCAGCCAAAATATTTTAGCGCGCCCTAACAACTTCATCCTCGCTACTCGCACTTTATCCGCGTCGTTCAGAGTATACCACTCGAAATAACATTCGATCTCCATGATCCAGTCCTGGAAGACTTGGGGATCTCATAACCCATCGTAGGATGGTGGCTTGACTCGGACGGCCCGAGTAAGATCAAACTCGTACGGTGCTTGAGGGGCGTGCTCATTAGGAGGGTGGGGGTAAGGATTGTATTGTTCTCCCACGCGTGGGTGAGCGGGTTGATTACGGGGTGCCCCTTGTGGTAACCCCAGTCCGTGAAGTGCCTCCCTAATAGCCGTCAACTGCTCCGTAAAATCCTGACGAAGCTCCTCAATCTCAGTGAGGGCACGACCTTCACCCCGGTCATCATCCATATTAGATGACGATGGAGGATATTCCGTACCGAGCCTAGTGCGCATGCAAAAAGGAAGACAACAGATTCAGACCGACCAAAAAAAGGAATTAATCCCGCTTAATGACTAAAGGAAATTTTTTTTTTTGATTTTCTTACAGGAAATAAAAGAGGATTGTTAAAAAATTTATTTTGATTTTTTGGCTGAAAAATAAGAAATCTAATCCGCTATTGGCAGACCAAAAATAAATTTTTTTGAGATTTTTTTATGACAACTAACGCGCAAACACAAGTTCAGGTTAACGTGCTAAAAAGAGGGGAGGGTGCCAATTAAAAAATTGACAAGAACCTCGCTTTGATACCAAAATTGATGTAGGTTGCTACCGCGGACCGAATATGGGTTACGAGAATAAAGTGGACGCCACTCTAATTCCACAATCACACTCGCACTAGCATTAACCGCGGCGCACTCGCAAACGATTTATCACAGTTCACCAACATACGGTAGCTACTACGCGGGAGGGACAAACAAACGGCTATAGGCCGACGTTCTCCCAGCTAAAAGGACCAATATTGGGTCCGACCGAGCGAAGGTTGCACCAAAAGAGATCTACCCAAAATGTGATCGAAAAATGGTAGATCTCTCCCAACAAAAATGCGGGGCTCGCCACACCCTTTCGGAAATTTCGTGATTAAGATTGATGCAAATCAAAAGGAAAACCACGAAGAATATAACGATTCAAATCCAACGTAAAAATTATTTCCGACCACTAGAATATCAAGAGGGAATCACACGTGAGTGGAGAGGATCGTTACCCAAGTCGGAATAGATGATTCCGACTACCTTTGAAGGGTCTCTCTTCCACGGTTCCGCCGGAGTCGCGCCAGTTGGAGAGATAGATCGTCCGCCTTGGCCGCTTCACACCAAAGTCCCGATTCCTCGCCGTAGAATGAGGCCCTTCTCGGATAAAACTTCACGAGAAGAGGGGTGGCCGGGTTCTCTTCAAAGGGGGTGCTCGGGTGTGGAGATAGGTGGCCGGGTTCTCTTCAAAGGGGGTTGCTCGGGTGGAGGAGATAGGTGGCCGGCCGGCTAGGGAAGGTGGTGGTCGGGTTGAAGATGGTGAGAGGAGGTGGTGGCTTGGAAGAGGGGAATGAAGGAGAGGGCTGGCCAAAAGTTTTAGAGAGAGAGAGAGAGTGGAGGGGGCGGCTAAGAGAGGTAGAGAGAGAGGAAGATTAGCAAGAAAAAGAAATTTAGGGTTTCTTCTCATTCAACTTAAGTTAAACAAACCATACATGCCTATATATAGGCTTAACCCCAAGCCTTGGCTATATGTAGCCCAAAATAAAAATAAAAATAAGACCCTCAATGGCTACATGCAGCCCAAAATAACATATTCCAAATAAAATAGCATACTAAAATACGAATGCTCTTAAGCTAATAATAAGATAAGTTCAACTAGTTATTTGTCTTGCGCCGAGGGCGGAAATTGTAGCGCCACTCCATACGAACACCACGGCGACGCGAGTCATTTGTTGGAGACGAAGGAGGGTCTTCCGTTAGCGTGCCGTCATCAACAACTTGGGGGCCGTCGTCAACTTGGGGGCCATCGTCAACTTGGGGGCCGTCGTCGCCACCACTTCATGAGTATGATGAACAAGGTGTTTGAGTCATATTTGAACATCTTCGTCATTGTTTTCATTGACGACATCTTGGTCTACTCAAAAACGGAGGAGGAGCATGTCGAGCACCTTACCTTGGTGTTGAAGATATTGAAGGAGCGCGCCTTGTAAGACAAGTTTAGCAAGTTTGAATTCTGGCTTAAGGAGGTTGCTTTCTTGGGGCATGTGATCAGTGGAGCAGGATTAACAGTGGATCCAGCAAAGGTGCGAGCCATGAAAGAGTGGTCGCCCTTGAAGTCGGCGGCCGATGTGAGGAGTTTTCTTAGACTTGCTGGGTACTACCGCAAGTTCGTGAAAGGATTTTCCAAGATTTCCCTTCCTCTTACTTTTTGACGAAGAAAGGTGTGCCATTTGAGTAGACTCCCCAATGTGAAGCCGCGTTTGAAGAGCTGAAGGATAGGCTTACCTCCGCCCCATCATTGCAGTCATGTCTGGGAAGGAAGGATTTCAGGTTTACATGGACGCGCCATATCAAGGGATGGGAGCGGTGCTGATGCAGCATGGGCACCTGATCGCATATGCTTCAAAGCAGTTAAAGAAACATGAAATCAATTACCCGGTTCATGATTTGGAGCTGGGAGCAGTGGTGTTCGCTTTGAAGGTCTGGAGGCATTATCTATATGGCTTCCACTGCGAGATCTTTTTCGATCATAAAAACTTGAAGTATATCCACACTCAGAAGGAGCTGAACCTGAGACAACGATGATGGTTGGAATTTCTATGCGACTATGAGTTCACCATGAACTACCACCCCGGGAAAGCAAACTCGATAGCCGATGCATTGAGTAGAAAAGTGTTAGGCTCTAACCCAGTGTCTCGGTTGACGAGTATGGAGTTGGCTCGGATGATTGAGGAGATGGATATTACTTTGGTATTCAAGGCTCCTTCGGCAAAGTATGCGGAGTATTTGGCAAGCATGAGCATAGTTTGTGATATCCGGGACCGTATTCGGGTGGAGCAAGGAATGGATGCAGCCTTGGCCCCGACAGTCAAGGTAATTGAAGATGGGACCACCGACGAGTACACACTAAAAGACGGCCTCGTTTATTTTCGTGGCCGGCTCTATATACCTAAGGGTGGCAAAATCCGGGAGGATATCTTGAGAGAGTCACATTGCTCTCAATATTCTGTACACCCGGGTATTGCCAAGATGCATGCTGGCTTACGGAAGACCATGTGCTGGCCGGGAATGAAGAAGGATGTTCGCTACTATGTTACACATTGCGAAGCTTGTCAAAGGGTGAAGGCCGAATGTAAGAGTCCCGGTGCTTTGTTGCAGTCGTTGCCCATCCCAGAGTGGAAGTTTGAGGATATCTCCATGGACTTTGTCCATGGGCTACCTCACTCCCGCTCCGGGAATGATTCAGTGTGGGTTATTGTTGATCGACTGACAAAGGTAGCCCGGTTCATTCTAATGAAGAAGGAAGCATACATGGACGTTTTGGTATGCCTCTTTGTGGAGCAATTCATACGGTATCATGGCGTGCCCAAGACAATTATTTTGGATCGGGATGGCCGGTTTACTTCCAAGGAGTGGAAAGCGGTGCAGGCGTATTTGGGCTCGCACCTAACCTTTAGCACAGTGTTTCACCCTCAGATGGACGGGCAGTCTGAGCGGACCATCAGAACACTGGAAGATTTATTGAGGTTATGCGTGCTGGAAAGAGGAGAGCCATGGGAAAGGCTCTTGCCACTAGTGGAATTCTACTATAATAATAGCCATCAAGCGAGCATCGGCATGGCGCCCCATGAAGCCCTTTACGGAAGAATGTGCAAGACTCCCTTGTCTTGGGTGCAGGATGAAGATCCGAAAACATTGGGAAATGTATATATAGATGATACTGATGCGGCGGTCAGATTGATACGGGATCGCATGTTGGAGGCTCAAAGTCGGCTGACGTAGTATTACAATGCAAAGTACCGGATGGTGGAGTTCTAAGTGGGTGATAAAGTGTTACTCAAGATTTGGCCGATGCATGGAGTGTCGCGGGTGCGTGGAGTTAAAAAGCTCAGCCCAAGGTATGTTGGGCCTTATACTATACGGGAAAGGATTGGACCATTGGCCTATCGGTTGGATTTACCGCCAGAGATGGAGAACCTCCACGATGTGTTCCATGTGTCGTCGCTTCGAAAGACGTTGTTGCGGCCCGAACAATATACCCCCACTACTGATGGTGCTGTGCCGTCCGATATGTCTGTGCAACTAGAGCCGGTGCGGATCGTAGATAACAAGACGAGAATATTGCGCCGCAAAAGTGTTCCCTTGGTGAAGGTGCTATGGTCTAATCATGGGAAGGAGGAGTACACATGGGAGCCAATGGATTTGATGCAACAACGCTACCCAGAGTTGTTTGCTCAAGGTAATTTTATTTAAAAGCATATGTTAATTTTCCTGTTATGCTTTCCTCCCCTAGCCCAAGCCTGAATTCGGGGACGAAATCTTTTATTTTGTTTATAGGATTTGTAACGTCCCGATTCATACTAGGACCCTCGTTTGCGTGTTCGAGTCAGGAGGGCTGACTCGGGTCCAGGGAAGTACAGGAAATTGGGTTGCACTTGTGGTGGAATGGACAAGTTAGTCTGCAGCCCTGTGTGGACACAGCAGCTACCTGTTTCAACACGCCAGCTGCCTGTGTCAACACGGCAGATGCCTGTGTCGACACAGCAGCTGCCAGTGTCGACACAGCCAGCAGCAGGCTGTGTCGATACAGATGCTGCCTGTGTCGACACAGCAGCAGGCTGTGTCGACACAGCAGCCCTGTGTCGACACAGCAGCAAGCTGTGTCGACACAGCAGCTCTGTGTTGACACAGCAGGCCTGTGTCGACACAGCCCTGTGTCGACACAGTCCATGTGTCGACACTCGAGTAGAAGGATTCGGCCAAGTGCACGGCCGTGTCTTGTGGACACAGGTATGGACACGGGCGCGTCCTTACCCGTGTCAAATGCTGAATTCGACAATTTTAGTTGAGTTCGACGAATTTCGTTCGATGATAAGAGTCACGCTCGGTGTCACGGGCGTGACCATGGGCATGACCGGGGCGTTTTCACCGTTCGACGATTTTAGTTGAGTTCAACGAATTTCGGCGGACGATAGGAGTCACGCCCAGTGTCACGGGCGTGACCATGGGCGTAACCGGGACGTGACCATGGCGTTTTCTCCGTTCGATGATTTTAGTTGAGTTCGACGAATTTTGGTCGACGATAGGAGTCACGCCCTGTGTCACGGGCGTGACCATGGGCATGACCAGGGCGCGTTCCGTCATATCGAATATTGAATCGGTGTTGTAACCGTCTGTAACGCTTCTCCCGTGTCGGTGAATTGATTTGACATTGTAACCGCCCGTAAAGCTCCTCCCTTGTTATATATATGGACTTTGAAAACCCTAACCGTTTTCACTCTTTTTCCAACCATTTCGCTGAGAGAAATTCCTGATTGAGAGGGAGAAGTTGCTGGAGCAAGTTCCGGAGGAGGAGATCCGCCAACACCGCGAAGGAGAAGATGCCGCCAAGGAGAATTACGATATCCATTGCCGGAAATGGAGGAACTGCTGGAATCGAGGTGAGATTCCTACCCTCTCCCTTGGTGCTAGATCTGTAGATATTTAGGCGAGACGTTGACTCAAAAGAGTCATGACATGTGAGAAGTTGTTTTCTCTATGGTGAGGCCAATCCGGGGCTTGTGCTCTTGGTTAGTGGTGTCTTCAACCTCTCCGATCTTCTATGTGGAGATGGGGGATGGTTTCGTGAAGAGCAAAAGCCTCATAAGGGTGAATAAGGGTGGGGGAATTTCTGGAGGAGGTTTGAGAGGATCGACTTGAGGAGGAAGATGAACCGATGTCGTTCATGCCGCCTCAAGATGCATGCTGAATATATATTCTGCACGCAGCGATGTTCTAAGCCATTTTCATGTGGGATACGACCAGATCTGGACTTTTGACTAAACACCAAAGTTGAAGCCCTTGAAAATACCTTTCCAACGAGTGGCTGCACAACGTCAAGCGACATCTGTAGCCACGGGGAAGTCTGAACGAAAATGATGTTCGATAAATCCTGCATGCAGAAATTGTGTTTTGTATGCAGCGGACCTCAAGGCTGATTTCTAATAGGATACACTCAAATATGGTTGAGGTCTGAATACGAAAGTTGTAGCCCATGGAAAGACCTTTCCATCGAGGGGTTACACGTCTTCACCGGATTCCTGTAGCTTCGGTAATCTCCGGTTGAATTTGATGTCCAGATTTACTCTGCACCTAAATTCTGGGTTTATATAATATGGATTGGATTCGGTGGAATTAATATTGCAAGTTACTTGGCTTGACTGAACTCTTTTATGATTAATCATTTTAGTTGCATGATCGATGAAGTTTATTAATCAGATTTCATATAATCAAATTGTGAAACAAGCTTAATTAAACAAATTGACTTGTTAGAAATTTGGTAGATCATTATTTATGTGTATCGTGTTTATAATATGTTATCATTTGGAAAGATTGATAGATCTTTATAAGCGCATCATGTTTATAATAAGTAGTTATCATTTGGAAATATTGATAGATCTTTATATGCGCATCATGTTTACAATTAGTTGATATCATTTCGAAGGTCACGTAGAAGAATAACTATGGCCATGAGTGTGTTTGATTAATGGAATGAGTTTAGTAGTCCAATACTTAGAGCGTCGTCTCCCTACGGGTAGTGTTGTGAGAGGATGTGAGTGCGGTGTTGACCGTCACTTATTTGGTTTGTGTTGAGATAAGGTATGGATGGATGGTTAGGCTGTGTCCTCGTGCTTACTTCCGAGGCCCCTTCCATGTTATGGCGAGGAGACATTTGCATGCGGTGTGCGTCGACATGCGGTGTCGTAATCCTGGGTTAAGGATAGTGTGGCAGGTCTACGGGCTCGCCAGTCGTCACATCGATGGGAGTTGACAGTTAGACTTTCGGCGGTTGGGCTGTGTCCTCGGTGTTCACGTCCCGGGGCCCCTTTCGTGCAAAGTGAACGGTTGGGCTGTGTCCTCGTGCTTACTCTCGAGGCCCCTTCCGGGTCACACAAGGCCAGTTCGGGATATGTTCTTGGTGCACATCTACCCAAGACCCTGCTGGGCCATAGTACGCATGGGCTCCGCTGTTGTGTTCTTAGTGTTGAGGCGTACAGAGGCCTAGGTGAAGTAGTGCGAATACCCGGCTAGTAGTAGAAGTGCCCGTTCTACTGTCACCGCCTGGCCACGGCGGCCGATGCCTAAGAGGTTAGCTATATGCTCGAAAAGTGGGAACTATAGTCTGTGTCGACATAGCAATTGCATGTGTATGATCATGGGTGAGTCATTGCATAACATACATAGCATTTCATAATATTGCACAACAAGATCCTCAACGTATAAGTTTGTATGGGAACTCTTATACAATGAGTTACCTTTATGTAACCTGATCCTTAACTTATAAGTTTGTATGGGCATTCTTATAAGTTAAGTTACTTTCCTACTGTTACTTATACTTGTTAGTTTACTATAGCTCTTATATAATTGCTAGATTATGATACTGTTACTCTGACACTATTGCCACCTGCTTGTTCTTCTTTTACTTGCATATATATTACCCTTGTTCCTTCTCTCCGCTCGGTGCCGAGGAGTCGCCGAGGGAGCGGATGTGAAGCCACTTAGTCGTTTCGACTAACGGTTGCTACGTCTTCCTTTTTTGGAGGTCATGCCACAGGTAGAGCAGCCGCAGACTACGCAGCAGGACAACCTGGCCAGGACGACAAGGTCTGAAGTGACGGTGTCGTCGATACCATCGGTCACAGATGTGAGTATTGAGAGGTTTTGATGTAGCCCCTTTTTGGGAAATTTCTATAGTTGTACTCTGATATGTAGAGGCATGTTTTTGCTTCTCTCTTTTGTTGTACTATTTGGACTCATATACTTAGTGTGGTTTTGACTTCTCTTGCTTATATTTTGAAAGATAGAGTACCTAAACACCTAGAGGGGGGGGGGGGTGAATAGGTGACCTAATCCTTTTTTAAACTTTAATGGCAGCAATCAGTTATATCACAGAATTCTAACTAATTTTGCACAGCAATCACAAGGCATACACAACAAATCACAATCACAGCACAGTCACAATAGACACAGAGTTTTATAGTGGTTCCCCAAGCTTTGGGTACATCCACTTTCCCCCTTCGCCTATCTAGCAGTGTACTAGATTCGGCCAAACTCCACCACTGTCTCAGAACCCAAATTGGTTCCTACACCTCAGGCCCAAAGCCTTACAACTCAGCTTTTCCACAAAGCCTACACTCAGCCACAAAGGCCTACACTCAGCCAACAAGGCCTACACTCAGCCAACAAGGCCTACACTCAGAGATTTCAATCTCCTACACTCAGGCTCTCAAGCCCTACCCTCAGCCTTTATAATTACAGGCTTACAATTCACTCAGATCCAAAGGATCCTACAAGATAAAAATGATTATAGAAATAATAACTCAATAACTCAGAAACAAGAGAGGGGAGTTGAGAGATTCTTGATGAGTTCTTGGAAGAACTTAGCTGGATTCAATCTGACTTAGCTTTCTTCAAAGCTTCTTGAAAGTAGAACTGAATAAGAATGAATCTTCCTGCAGTTGATCCTTGATCTCTGCTTCTTAGAATTCAGAATAAATCTGAACCCTTCTTCTCAGCCTAGTTCCAGAGGCTGATTTCTTGGATGGAGCACTCTCTCTCCAACTTCTTAGATCTGCACTTGGACAGCTAGATCTTCTTAATTTGATACTATGTGTACCACTTCAATAACTACTTGAACAATAATCTGAGCAACTTGATCAATCTTCTGAGCAACTGTTTCTGTAAACTGTATGAGCCTATTTATAGGCCTTCTTCATGGTAACCGGCTGGTCCGGTACATAACTGAATTCTGACATCTCTGACAGGTGCTGTAGACCGACTGGAACGGCAGCTGTCAAGTCATCCAGTCAATTCTTGAAAATCTCTAACTGTCTGATAGTGTCGAGACTTTCTGTCTTTAAGTGTCGACACTTATAGACCAAGTGTCGACACATGTTGTGTAAGTGTCGACACAAGTCTACAAGGTGTCGACACAACTCCTTGTGTTGTAGATACTATGTCTCGACACAGTTTCTTCTTCATGTGTCGACACTGAAATTGAGTGTCGACACAAGTACTTGATCTTCTGTAACTTGCTGAATTTTTCTAAGTTTCGACACATCTCCTTTGTGTCGACACAACTTCTTGTGTTGAATCTGTTAAGTGTCGACACTGCTTCTTGGTGTCGACACATAGTCTTCTATGTTGATTCTTGCTGAGTGTCGACACAGTTCCTTGTGTCGACACTTGATTCTTCTGTTGAGACTTCAGCTGAGTGTCGACACATTCCCTTAGTGTCGACACTTGTACTTAGAATAATTTGTAGATCTTGTTGTTCTTTGCTAAGTGTCGACACAGCTCCATGTGTCGACACTTTCTTCAAGTGTGGAGTCTTCAGCTGAGTGTCGACACATTGTTCTAGGCGTCGACACTTACTTCATGTGCTGACTCTTCTGTTGAGTGTCGACACTTTGTTCTTGGTATCGACACTTGTACTTAATCTCTGCTGACTTTTGCTGAGTGTCGACACAGCTCCAAGTGTCGACACTTTCTGGTGTAGACACAGCTTCACTGGGTGTCGACACAGCTCCTTGTGTTGACACATTCTGTATGCACTTTTCTTCACTGAGTGTCGACACAGCTCCAAGTGTCGACACTTTCTGTCTTGTGTCGACTCTGCATCCCAGGTGTCGACACAATGACTCCAAGTGTCGACACTGCTTGTCTGGGTGTCGACACAAGTCTTCTTAAGTGTCGACACTTTCCCTCTGGGTGTCGACACATGGACTTAGAAAGTTTTTGCTTCACTCCTGCAAATACTTAACCTGCACAAGTAACTCAAACATACATCAAATACATTATGATTTATATCATTGAGTTGGATGAGGCTTCTTCAAATCAGGTACATTTAACCAATGTACCCAACAATCTCCCCCTATTTGGAGAAGTCATAACCCTTAGTCAATGATATACACCATTCATAATAAAATTACAAAATAATGTAAAGCAGGATTATGTACAATAGGGTAAACATAACATGTATCAATTATACATGTATACATATACATCAACACAGAACAAATAAGAAATAGACATATTCACAGAACAAACATGAAATATAATAATCATATATTGTTCTAATATCTGTCTTATACATCTTCAGAAGTTCACCAAATGTTTTACATCCAAAAGATTACAAAATAAACTTCAAGAAAATCTAAATCTATTTTTGTTCTAGCTCCTTAATTACTATGCCTTTGACAGCTTGGACTTTAGCTTGGACAGGAGCATCAGCAACATCAGCATCAGCATGCTTCTTTCCTTTCAAGTCCTTCTTCTTAAGCTCTTCTGCTTTGATCTTCTGCCTCTCAAAATAATGGTATGACTTTGGAAAGTACTTGCTAGGCTCCTAGGCTGTAGGAGGTAGCTTTCCCAGATTTGCCTTCCTTCTGTATTGAACAATGGCCTCCTGTCTAGATTCATGCTTTCTCCATTCAGCTTCAGAGAACCATTTGTTCCTGTCTTGAATGTTATCCTTGGCATCTTTCCAGGCAGTTAATATAATGTTTCTAGAGGTAGGGCTCCACTGTTCAAAGTCTGGCCTTTGTTCTGCTTGTTCCCTAAACCTCTTCTTAGACAACCTTGTCTCTTTTTCTTTCTGTAATGCCTCTTGCATGGCTTCAGATATAGGCTGAACCACTTTCTCCAGAATAACATTATACTTCCCTTCAGTTGGGCTATACATGGTCTGTACATCAGCATGCACCATTTCAAAATCTGGAGGAGGATATATGACCTGAGCTACTTTTGGTTGCTCACCTCCAAAATATGCATGCTGAATTCCAGATTCTGCAACATTGTCATCATCACAAAGTGGAGGATAGCCCAGTGTAGCTCTGATGGAATTAGATATCCATTTGGCATGATCAGAGCTAGCTTTGACTAAAACTCTCTCCCCCTTTATGACTTCTCTAGCCATATGATCTCTGACATCATCCTTCTGGAATCTGATTTGAGAATCTAAGTATCTTACTCCATCTTTAAAGAAGGGTTTTAGCTTTGTAAGTTGTTCAGATATGGCCTTCTGGGAGTCTTGAATAGCAGTCTTGACAGCATTGATTTCTTCTTGAAATGCTTTGTCATATTCAGCTTTAACTGCAGCAGTAGAAGTAGAAGGTCCAGCAGCCTGATTCTTTAATTCTGTGACAATAGCATTATGAGAAGCAGTTAAATTGTCATTCATTCTTAGCTGATTTTCAAGAACATATCCTTGCTTCAATGCAATGTCATCCACTTGTGCCTTTATCTTTTCCTGGTGTGTTGCCAAGTACACCACTGCATTTCCACCCTTGTGGAAACATTCAGTCATCTCCTTCTTGTTAAGGTTCATTTCAAACCTTATAGACTTGATATCCTGTGCAAGATCAAACTGTAGTGTCTTGTGCCCATCATCCACATAAGTCTCTATATCTTTTTGATGTTCATCCAGCTTGATCTGCATGGCAACCATCAATGCACCATAATCAAAAGATGGTGCTGGCTGAACTATAGGCTGTGGTGCTATAGTTTGTAAAGCCTTCTTATAACTTTGGCTTCTTCTTTTGAATACATAGAGTTTATTTTGCTTAGCCCTAGTAGCCTCCTCATCTTCAGATTCTGAGGAGCTGGCTATGTCAACCCTCTCCTTAGGGCTAGGGGGCCTTTCTTTCTGCACTTCAGGTGCCTTCTCAGTTTCCTGCCTCACAGGCACTTCATGAACTTGCACTTTTTCCCCCTCAACTGGAGCATCTTCTCCTTCAGCAGCAGCAGTCTCTTTGTCTAAATCTACTTGATCCAGATTTAAAAACAAATCTTCCATAGTGTATTCTTGTGGAGACTGTGCAGGAGAAATTCTAGGTTCTTCAACCACTGGATCTGTAACATCTTCTAATACAGCAGATGTGTCTTCTCTAATAGCATCTGGAACTTGACTATCCAGCTGAGTTTGCTGATGAACATCAGACAAATCAGCATCTTCTATAAGAAATTCTAAAGTATTTAGGTCAGTGAGTACCTCTAGTATGGTGTTGGTGGCTTGTTCACTTTTCAGTGTAGAGGGTTCTTCTACAACTGGAAGCTCCCCCTGGCTTTGATCCTTGTGGATTGGGCTTTCTTGTGGTAGCTCCCCCTGGATCTCAGCACTAGCTTGAGGAGTAGGTGACTTTACTGCAGGCTCTTCTATATTCTCATCAGATGAGAAGACAACAGGCTCTTCACTTCCAGAACTGCTACTGGACTCTTGTGCCACTGGAGTAGTCTTTCTCTTCTTCTTTGGAGGAATCTCTTTCTCAGAAACAATCTTTTCAGGGGTTGGCAGCTCCTTTGACAACACCCTGTCCCATCTAGAAAAGATCCTCAGATCCATCCTTCTCATATGATTTATCTTGCTTCCTGCAGCTTGTTGCATTACCTCTGGTATGGCACCAGCAAGGTATAGACTTATGATTCTGCCCAGATTGGGCTTCTTCAAGCTTTCCTTAAGCTTCTCATAGACTATCATAGACCAGTCAGTGTTTAGAGAGAAGATAATCCTTATCATTATGCTAAACATAGAGGCAGACACTCTGTCATGCCCTCCTGGCTTACTGAGTAGGACCTTTCCAACAATCTCAGAGAGGAATTTTCCTTGACTGTTCATGCCTTTCCTGTTGAAAACAGAACCTATCTTCATCTTAGAATCAAGTCCACACCAGGTTAGAGCTTCCCTGGTCTTTGTAACAGTAACTTCATCTTCTTCTTGAGTTCTTGGTGGCTGGAGAATCTTCCTCAAACTTTTAGGTGATACCTTGACCCTTTCACCATGAACCCTGGATTTGATTTTGAAGCCAGATTCATCCACCTTTGCTCCATTGAGGAATTCAAGAACCTCTTTCTTCCATATCTTAGTTGGTTCAGACACCAAATATTCCAATCCAGAATCGGCAACTAGGGTTACGACCGCCTGGATTTCTTGATCAGCATCATTGAATGCGCCGCGCACCAGCTCATATCCTTCGTTGACATTCTCCTCTAGCTTAGGCGCCATTATGGTTTGTAGAATTTGTCTTGAGAGAAGAGAGGTGTCGACACAGTAGTTTTGGTCTCGAAACTTTGAAAGCGTGTCGACAAACAAAGACAAAACCCTATTTATACCTTTCTGATTTTGAAGATGAACACGCGGGACAGCTAACTTAAAATGTGTCGACACTAGCAATAAGTGTCGACACTGACTTATAATGTCTCGACACACATGTGTCGACACAAGTTTAGTCAACAGATTTTATGTGTCGACACTTGTTTATGTGTCGACACAACATAACTCGACACATAGTCGAGACTTTACTTAGAAAATTCTGAGTAAAACTTAAGTGTCGACACCACATTGGATGTGTCGACACCTACTTGGCATGTGTCGACACTAATATTCTGAAGTATCGACACCAACTTCCTAGATGTGTTGACACCTTTTTCCTGAAGTGTCGACACCACTATTCTGTGTCGACATAGACTTGTCTATGTGTCGACACCTTTTTACTTAGCCAATTTCAATTCTGTAAACTTACTCTAAGTTTATCATTCCTAGTTCAATTTTAAATCTATTGAACTTAGCTTCTTCTAGTGGCTTAGTATACATATCAGCTAATTGATTATCAGTTTTAACATATTCAAGTAAAATATCTTCTCTTTCTACATGCTCCCTAAGAAAATGATATTTAATTTCAATATGTTTTGTTCTACTATGAGATACAGGATTATTAGCTATTGAAATAGCACTTGTAGAATCACAGAAGAGTGGAGTTCTACTTACCTGAAATCCATAGTCCTCTAGCTGATGTTGTATCCACAGAAGTTGAGCACAGCAACTTCCTGCAGCCACATACTCTGACTCTGCAGTGGAGATAGCCACACTGGTTTGCTTTTTGCTACTCCATGAAATTAGTCTCCCACCTAGGAATTGACAGGTTCCAGTAGTGCTTTTTCTATCTTCTTTGCATCCTGCAAAGTCTGCATCTGAATAACCTGTTAGATCAAAATCTCCATTCCTAGGGTACCAGAGGCCTAGATAGGGAGTGCCCTTTAGATATCTCAATATTCTTTTGACTGCTGTCAAATGAGACTCTTTAGGGCAGGCTTGATACCTTGCACAGACACATGTAGCATACATGATATCTGGTCTACTAGCAGTCAAGTATAATAGGGAGCCAACTATCCCTCTATACAAGGTTTCATCTACAGGTTTCCCTGCATCATCCTTGCTAAGAGACATACTTGACCCCATAGGAGTCTTCATGGTGCTGGATGAATCCATACCATACTTTCCTTATGAGTTCTAGGGTGAACTTGGACTGACATATGGATAAACCACTCTCAGTCTGTTTAACTTGGAGACCCAAGAAAAACTTCAGCTCTCCCATACTACTCATCTCAAATTGACCTTGCATAAGTTTTGCAAACTTTTTGCAAAGGCTGCTTTCAGTAGACCCAAATATAATGTCATCTACATATATTTGGACTAGTATAACTTTGCCTCTAGATTCCCTAAGGAATAGAGTCTTATCTATTTTCCCCCTTGAGAACTTGTTCTCAATGAGGAAACTAGATAGGGTTTCATACCAAGCCCTAGGGGCTTGCTTTAACCCATATAAAGCTTTCCTAAGTCTATAGACATGATGAGGTAGAGTTGGATCAACAAAACCTGAAGGCTGTTCCACATAGACTTCTTCCTTAAGATTACCATTCAGGAATGCTGACTTGACATCCATTTGGTAAACCTTGAATCCTTGATAGGTTGCATAGGCCAAGAACATCCTTATGGCTTCCAGTCTGGCTACTGGAGCAAAGGTTTGATCAAAATCAATACCTTCTTCTTGCCTATATCCTTTAGCAACCAATCTTGCTTTATTCTTAATGATGACCCCTTGTTCATCCATCTTATTCCTGTAGATCCACTTAGTTCCTATTATATTGTGGTCTTTAGGTTTAGGAACAAGTTCCCAGACCTTGCACCTCTTGAACTGATTAAGCTCTTCTTGCATTGCTTCAGTCCATTGTGGATCTTGTATTGCTTCTTCAAACTTCTTAGGTTCAACTTGAGATAGAAAACTGGAGTAGATTGCTGCATTCTGGTTTCTGCTCCTTGTTTGTACTCCCTTGTCTTGGATCTCCAATAATCTGCTCTACTGGATGATCTCTAAGATGCCTGTTGGCTGGAGGCATCCTTAACTTCTGGTTGAACCTCTTCAGCATCTCCATCATGCTGTATTCCTTGAACTTCATCAGCAATTGGTACATGTAGTTCTCCCCCTGGACAAAAAGCCACTGTCTTCTTCTATAGCAAGCTTGTCCATCTTCTGTGTTAAACTTGTGGGGCTGCATACACTACTAGACAACTCATTGTTAATAAGTTTAGTCTCATCAAAAACTACATGCACAGATTCTTCTACAACTTGTGTAGTCAAGTTGTAGACTCTATAAGCCTTACTATTATTGATGTACCCAACAACAATTCCCTCTTGGGACTTGGCAGCAAACTTAGTTAAGTAAGACTTCCCATTGTTAAGTATGAAGCATTTGCAACCAAAGATCCTGAAGTAGGATAGGTTTGGTTTCCTGCCTTTCACAACTTCATAGGGGGTCTTGTTGAGCCTTTTAGTGATGGTAGCCCTATTTATAACATGGCATGCAGTATTAACTGCTTCAGCCCAGAAATACTCTGGCTGTGATGTATCACTTAATAGGGTTCTACCAGCCTCTATCAAGGTCCTATTCTTCCTCTCAGCAATGCCATTTTGCTGAGGTGTTCTAGGTGAAGAAAACTCTTGAAATATCCCAAAGTCTTCACATAGTTTTGTCATGCTATCAGACTGAAATTCAGTACCATGGTCACTTCTAATCTTGACCACTGTACTAGTTTAGTTCATTCTGAATTTGCTTGACAAAGCTATGGAAGACACTAGGTGTTTCAGATTTCTGTCTTAAGAAGAACACCCAGGAAAACCTTGAGTAGTCATCTACAACTACAAGGGTATAGACCTTCCTACCTAAGCTGTGAACTGGCATTGGACCAAAGAGATCCATATGCAAGAGGTATAAACACCTCACAGCATCTTTGTTTTCTATGCTTCTAAAGGTGGATTTAGTCTGCTTGCCCTTTTGACAAGCTGAGCAAATACCATCTTTAACACACTTAACTTGAGGACCATTCCTCACTAACTCTTTGCTAAAGAGTTTGCAATAGTCTTGTAGTTAAGATGGGCTAGCCTCTTGTGCCATTTGACACAATGAGAGACTGTCTCATCAGCTACAAGACAAACTGGAGAACCATTGTTCTCAACCATAATGTCTAAGCAGTAGACATTCCTTTTCCTATAACCAGTCAAAATGATCTCTTGATCAGTTGACCTCTTGATATGACAACCATTTTTAACAAATGAGATGTCATACCCTACATCACTTAATTGACTTATACTTATTAGGTTGTGTTTCAACCCTTTAACATAAGCCACTTGAGTAATGGTAACTAAGTGACTAGAAATGTTACCAAATCCTTTGATGATTCCTTTTTCAGAACCACCAAAGGTGACTTTAGGACCATCTTTGATTGGAATGTAGTCCTTCAGTAATCCCCTAGTTCCAGTCATATGTCTGGAAATCCACTGTCCAAGTACCATGTTGGGGTATGGCCACTTGGACTCACCTGCAAAACAGATTAATGAACCTTAGAACCCAAAGAATTCTTGGGTCCTTGGTACTTGTTAGTTTGCAACTTGACAAAACTACCTACTGGCTTTCCAACAGGTAGTTTGCTACTCACTTTGGCACTAGCATTGTGCCAACAGTCCATTGCAAAATGGCCAACTTTGCCACAGCACCAACATTCAAACTTATTGTACCTTTGCTTAGGTACAGTCTTTGCTGTCTTATCTACAGCAGACTTGTTGAATGTTGGGGCTTTGCCCTTGGACTTGGACTTGGACTGCTCAGTCCTTGCAGGTTTAATAAAACCCAGTCCAGCCTTACCTTTATGATGAACAAATTCATCAATTAAAGGTAGCACTGACTTAGGTTTAGAAAACCTAGCAACAAGCTCTCTCTCTTTCTGAATATTGATCTCCAGACTCTTAATTTGATCATTCTTGAAGGTGATAGTACCCATCTGAATCACTGTTATGTGTTTCAGCCTGGCTATCTCATTTAGCTTTTGATCAAATAGCTTCTCAGAATCTGTTGCAGCAGCTTTAAGATCAGCAATTTCCTTTGCCTGACTTTTGGCTAGGGACTTGCTTTTCTTGTAAGCTTGCAACAGCACTTTATATTCATCTATAAGCTGATGAATATCTTCCTCAGACTCAGATACACTCTCATCACTAGATGAAGATGAATCTGATTCTGTACTAGAACAAGAAACTGAACTTAAAGCTGAACTTTGTACCTTACTGGGTCCTGGCTGCTCCAGGATTTTGTCACTCTCAGTCAATGCCATTAGTCCTTAGCACTAACAGTCTTCTTGCTCATATATTGACTCCAAGATCTGCATGAATTCTTCTTCTTCTTCTTCAGCAAACAGCCCTATGTAGGCCTCAGCATCAGACTCAGTTTCTGAAGAAGAGATATCTGATAGAGTCTTCTCCTTCTTGGCAACAAAAGACTTTTCTTTCTTGCCTTTAAAATGAGTCTTTTTTCTGTCACTAGACTCTTTTCTCTTTTCAGGACAATCTGCAATAACATGGCCTTGTCTATTGCAACAATAGCACACTATCTTTGAACCAGTTGCCTTGCTAGATTTTGTCCTTTTCCTGTCCTTCTTTGAGGCCTTTTTATCCTGATAAAAAT
Organism: Platanthera guangdongensis; assembly: GCA_039583875.1. Taxonomy (NCBI): domain Eukaryota; kingdom Viridiplantae; phylum Streptophyta; class Magnoliopsida; order Asparagales; family Orchidaceae; genus Platanthera; species Platanthera guangdongensis. Next base: position 45,274 of record JBBWWR010000112.1, read on the forward strand.
CTTCTTTTCCCTTAGAAGTAGAAGGCCTTGATCTCCACTGTTTCTTCTTCAAGAATTTCTGAAAGTATCTAGTGAAGGCAGCAAAGTCTTCATCACTTTCACTGCTTGCAGATTTGGTGCTGACTGACTCATCTGACTCTGATTCAACTACCTTTGGAGGTGGAGTTGGTGACTTATTCCTGCACTTCCTGGAGGCTTCTGTCTTGAAGGCTACTGTTATTTCCTTGTGTTCAGTTCTTGTTAATTTCTCCTCCTCTTTCCTCACTGTCAACTGCATCTCATATGATAACAATTTGCCAAACAGTGTAGGTGGAGGAATTTCTCCCAACTTAGCCATTTCTCTTATGGCACAGATCTTGGTATCCCAATCTTTTGTTAGGGATCTTAAGAACTTGTCATTTAGTTCATAGTTACTGAACTCTCTTCCATAAGACATGAGTTCATTCACTATTCTGTAGAACTTCTTATAGCACTCAGTTATGCTATCACCCTTTCCTTGTCTAAAACTTTCATACTCCTGATTTAGCAAGGATTTTCTATCTTGTCTAACTTCTTCAGATCCTTCCATATACACAATAAGAGTGTCCCACATCTCTTTGGCTGTCTTACAGTGTATAAGATTCTGAAATGTTGCATCATCTATGGCACTCACTATAATGTTTTGTGCCCTCTTGTCCATGGTGGCTAGGACAATCTCATCCTTAGTCATTTCAGAGAAATCCTTTGGAGTTCTCTGATTTGCATCTAGAACAGATATCTTCATGGGCACATATGGCCCCTCTTTTACAGTGATGTAGATCCTAGGGTCTGAGGCTTCCATAAACAGCCTTACCCTTTCCTTCCAGATCCCAAAGATCTCTTTCCTGCATATGGGCAATTTCATGGAACCCAATTCCTTGTGATTTTCAGAGGAACCCATGGTTCTTGATTTTCTTGAATCTGTATTTTGACTTAGACTGAATCTGCCAATCAGGATCTCCTCAGACTGTTAGTCCTTTTTGAGGAACCTCGCTCTGATACCACTTGAAAGATATAGTACCTAAACACCTAGAGGGGGGGGGGTGAATAGGTGACCTAATCCTTTTTTAAACTTTAATGACAGCAATCAGTTATATCACAGAATTCTAACTAATTTTGCACAGCAATCACAAGGCATACACAGCAAATCACAATCACAGCACAGTCACAACAGATACAGAGTTTTATAGTGGTTCCCCAAGCTTTGGGTACATCCACTTTCCCCCTTCACCTATCTAGCAGTGTACTAGATTCGGCCAAACTCCACCACTGTCTCAGAACCCAAATTGGTTCCTACACCTCAGGCCCAAAGCCTTACAACTCAGCTTTTCCACAAAGCCTACACTCAGCCACAAAGGCCTACACTCAGCCAACAAGGCCTACACTCAGCCAACAAGGCCTACACTCAGAGATTTCAATCTCCTACACTCAGGCTCTCAAGCCCTACCCTCAACCTTTATAATTACAGGCTTACAATTCACTCAGATCCAAAGGATCCTACAAGATAAAAATGATTATAGAAATAATAACTCAACAACTCAGAAACAAGAGAGGGGAGTTGAGAGGTTCTTGATGAGTTCTTGGAAGAACTCAGCTGGATTCAATCTGACTTAGCTTTCTTCAAAGCTTCTTGAAAGTAGAACTGAATAAGAATGAATCTTCTGCAGTTGATCCTTGATCTCTGCTTCTTAGAATTCAGAATAAATCTGAACCCTTCTTCTCAGCCTAGTTCCAGAGGCTGATTTCTTGGATGGAGCCCTCTCTCTCCAACTTCTTAGATCTGCACTTGGACAGCTAGATCTTCTTGATTTGATACTATGTGCACCTTCAATAACTACTTGAACAATAATCTGAGCAACTTGATCAATCTTCTGAGCAACTGTTTCTGTAAACTGTATGAGCCTATTTATAGGCCTTCTTCATGGTAACCGGCTGGTCCGGTCCATAACTGAATTCTGACATCTCTGACAGGTGCTGTAGACCGGCTGGAACGGCAGCTGTCAAGTCATCCAGTCAATTCTTGAAAATCTCTAACTGTCTGATAAGTGTCGAGACTTTCTGTCTTTAAGTGTCGACACTTATAGACCAAGTGTCGACACATGTTGTGTAAGTGTCGACACAAGTCTACAATGTGTCGACACAACTCCTTGTGTTGTAGATACTATGTCTCGACACAGTTTCTTCTTCATGTGTCGACACTGAAATTGAGTGTCGACACAAGTACTTGATCTTCTGTAACTTGCTGAATTCTTCTAAGTGTCGACATATCTCCTTTGTGTCGACACAACTTCTTGTGCTGAATCTTTTAAGTGTCGACACTGCTTCTTGGTGTCGACACATAGTCTTCTATGTTGATACTTGCTGAGTGTCGACACAGTTCCTTGTGTCGACACTTGATTCTTCTGTTGAGACTTCAGCTGAGTGTCGACACATTCCCTTAGTGTCGACACTTGTACTTAGAATAATTTGTAGATCTTGCTGTTCTTTGCTAAGTGTCGACATAGCTCCATGTGTCGACACTTTCTTCAAGTGTAGAGTCTTCAGCTGATTGTCGACACATTGTTCTAGGTGTCAACACTTACTTCATGTGCTGACTCTTCTGTTGATTGTCGACACTTTGTTCTTGGTGTCGACACTTGTACTTAATCTCTGCTGACTTTTGCTGAGTGTCGACACAGCTCCAAGTGTCGACACTTTCTGGTGTAGAAACAGCTTCACTGGGTGTCGACACAGCTCCTTGTGTTGACATATTCTGTCTGCACTTTTCTTCACTGAGTGTCGACACAGCTCCAAGTGTCGACACTTTCTGTCTGGTGTCGACTCTGCATCCCAGGTGTCGACACAATGACTCCAAGTGTCGACACTGCTTGTCTGGGTGTCGACACAAGTCTTCTTAAATGTCGACACTTTCCCTCTGGGTGTCGACACATGGACTTAGAAACTTTTTGCTTCAGTCCTGCAAATACTTAACCTGCACAAGTAACTCAAACATACATCAAATACATTATGATGTATATCATTGAGTTGGGTGAGGCTTCTTCAAATCAGGTACATTTAACCAATGTACCCAACATATTTTGATTGGGTTGGCATGTTATATTGATATTGTTGGAGCCGGCGGAATAGGCGTCTTGTGGTATAGGTTAGCCCGTGTGCTAATGCTACTGCAAGGCGGCTGTTCCGGGCATAAAGAACCCCTTCGTACCGTGTTTTGGGATCCGGGAGGGGGGGTCTTACATCAACTGTGTCGACACACAAAATGTTCAGTCGACATCAACTGTGTCGACACACACACCAGAATTTCTTTTATGTTAATTGTGTCAAGACAAGAAATGACTATGTCGACACACAAGACTTGTGTCGACACATTCTTACAGAAGCTATGTCAAGAAGCAGTGTCGACACCATGAGAGCTGTGTCGACATCACCAAGGATTGTGTCGACACTTAGTCTACTTGTGTCGACACATGTGAAGTTCAGACTCGACTTTTTGCTGACAGAGACAAAGTTTCAAGAAGTGACTGGAAGACTTGACAGCTGCCATAACCAACTGGTTTACTTCAACTGTCAGATCTGTCAGAAGTTGGTTAGCAACCGGATCAGCCAGTAACCTTGGATGAAGTCTATATAAAGACAGATTCTATCAAATAAAAGAAAAAAGAAGAACGGAAAAATGTTGTTCACAAATCACAATTACAACAGCAGATCCAACATACACAAGGAAATCCAGGCAGAGATTTCAAGTGGATCTAAGTGAAGAATTTCAACATTTCTTCAGAAGAATTTGTATGGAGAGAGCTCAAACAATTCAAGTGAAGAAAGAGACTATCAACAACTAGTCTCTTAAGTATAGATCCTGAACTAATCTGTAAAGAAGAATTCAGATTGATTTCTGGATTTTAAGAAGTAAGCTGATTGAAGATCATCTTCAAGAAATTCAACCTTATTGTGTTCAGATTCAAGAAGCTTTGAAAAAAGCCAAAGACAGGTTGATTTCTGAATGATCAGATTTTTCAAGAACTGATCAAGAAATCTTTCTACCCATTCGCTCTCAACTTGGGTTAAAGATAAAACTTATTTTTATCATTTTTCTGTAAGATCATTACTGATCTGAGTTGTAAGCCTATGTTATAATGGCTGAGGTAGGGCTGAGTGCTTGAGGTAGGAGATTTAAATCTCTGAGTTATAGGCCTTCGGGAGGCTGAGGTGGGGCTATATAGCTGAGGTAGGAGAGTTGATTCTCTAAGTTGTAGGCCTGGGTGAAGGTTGAGGTAGGGCTTAATTGCCTGAGTTGTAGGAGTGTGGACTCACTCTGAGTTGTAGGAACCTTGACTGGGTTCTGAGATGTAAGATCTATAGATCTGATAAGGAAGGAAGAAGTTAGGCCGAATCTAGCACACTGCTAGATAGGCGAAGGGGGAAAGTGGATGTACCCATCATTTGGGGAACCACTATAAATCTGTGTGCCATCTGTGATTGTGTGTAATTCTGTGATTTTTGTGATGTGGTAGCTGTATAACTGTTTGATTCTAATTGATTAACTGGATTAATATTCTGTCGTAGAGTAAAAAGGAATTGTACATATTCACCCCCTCTAGGTGTTTAGGTTATCTTGAAATCAATTCTTTCAAGTGGTATTAGAGCCAGGTTCCTCAAAGATAGATTTAACAGTCTGAGTAAGATCTGTGAGGCAGAATAAATTTGAACAGATGGGTTCAGGAGAAAATCATAAGGAACTTAGTTTCATGAAGTTGCCCATATGCAGGAAGGAAATCTTTGGAATATGCAAAGAAAGGGTCTGATTGTTTATGGAAGCATCTGATCCAAGAATATATATAACTATTAAGGAAGGGCCTTATATTCCAATGAAAGTCTCAGTTCTTGATGCTAATCAGAGGACACCAAAAGACTTTTCAGAAATGACTAAGGATGAGATTATCTTGGCTACTATGGACAAGAGAGCTCAGAATATTATAGTAAGTTCCATAGATGACTCAACATTTCAGAATCTGATTCACTGTAAAACCTCCAAGGAGATGTAGGACACATTGATAGTCTACATAGAGGGATCCGAAGAAGTTAGATAAGATAGAAAGTCAATGCTTAACTAGGAATATGAGAGCTTCAGACAAAGCAAATCAGACAACATCACTGAATGTTACAAGAAGTTCTTCAGAATTGTGAATGAACTAATGTCATATGGAAGAGTATTTAGTACATATGAGTTGAATGATAAATTCCTTAGATCTTTGACTAAGGATTGGGACACCAAGATCTGTGCCATCAGGGAAGTGGCCAAAATGGCAGAAATCTCTCCTCCAACACTATTTGGCAAATTGCTTTCTTATGAAATGCAACTCATGGCCAGAAAGGAGGAAGAGAAAAGTACTAAAGTTGACCATAGAGAAAAGTCAGTGGCCTTCAAGGCAGAAGCCACAAGAAAGGACATGAGCATGTCTTCATCTTCTCCTAAGAAAGCTGCAGAAGTGATCTCTGCAAGTTCTGATAGTCACACCTCAGACAACAATCATTCTGATGAGGACTTTACTGCCTTCACATGGCAGTTTCAGAGATTTTTGAAGAAGAAGAAGTGGAGAACTAAGCCATCCTCCTCTCAGTCCAACGATGAATATTATCAAAAAAGAAAGTCATCTAGAAAGGACAAGAGTAGGTCAAAACCTAGCAAATCAACAACTGCAAAGATTATGTGCTATTGCTGCAATAGACCAAGACATGTAGTAGCTGATTATCTAGACAAAAGAAAAGAATCTGCAGATAAGAAGAAGTCTCAGTATAAGAACAAGAATGAGAAATCCCTTGTAGCAAAGAAAGAGAAAAGGTGGACAGATCCATTATCTTTAGATTCTGAATCTGTTGCTGAAGATTATATTGGTCTGTTTGCAACAGAAGATGAGACTGAGTTCTTGCAACTGCTGGACTCAATAAATGGAACTGAAGATAATCAGTGTAAAGGGCTGATGGCCCTGACTGATGAAGATCACTGCCAGGATCAGCCTGGTCCAAATAAGGTAAAAAGTTTATCTGAAGATTCTGATTATTACACTAGCTCAGAATCAGAAGCATCTGTATCAAGAGATGTGGATGGATCTGAATCTGAAGGAGATATTCATCAACTTATAGATGAATATGGTGATTTACTGCAGGCATTTAAGAGATGCAAAAACCTGACTAAAATTCAGGCTAAGGAAATTGCAGCTCTTAAGTTGGCTGCATCTGATTCAGAAAAGCTGCTGGATCAGAAGATGAATGAGATTGCCAAGTTGAAAAACATAACTGTTATTCAGATGGGAACAATCACATTCAACAATGATCAAATCAAAAGTCTGGAAGTCAGACTTCAGAAGGAAAAAGATCTAGTGGCACATTTCTCTAAGCCAAAATCTGTCCTACCCTTAATTGATGACTTTGTGTCTCAAAAGGGTAAGACATGATTGGGTTTAAGGGAAAAACTAGGGCAGCTAATTTCAAAAGAATAAGGAAAGCCCCAGTTAAGCCACTTGTCTTTAATCCCCCTATCGCTCTCAAAAAAGTACAACAACCGACCAATAGTAATGATCATGATATCATATATGGCCATGATAAGCCTGACATTCTGAATGACAACTGGTATCCAACACTCAAGCAAAGAAACATTGTACCTACATCATTAAGAACAGCTGACAGCAAAGCTGTTAAAACTGTACCTAAAAAGAGGTATAATAGATATGAGTGCTGGTGTTGTGTCAAGGTGGGACACTTTGCCATTGACTGTTGGCATAACTCTAGTGTCAGGATGAATGCCAGCTTACCTGGAAGAAGGGCTGCTACAAATTATGCTAAATTTCAGTCTAACCTGAACCAAGGACCCAATAACAATTTGGGTTCTAAGGTTAAGTAATTATTTGTTGCAGATAAGTCCAAGTGGCCATGCCCCTTTATGGCACTTTGACAGTGGATTTTCCAGACATATGACTGGAATAAGAGGATTGCTGAAGGACTACTCACCCATATTGAATGGACCTAAAGTAATATTTGGTGGTTCTGAAAAAGGAGTCATCAAATGGTTTGGTAACATTTCTATCAGCTCATTTACTATCACTCAAGTGGCTTATGTGAAGGGTTTGAAACATAACTTGATAAGCATAAGTCAACTGAGTGATCTTGGATATGACATTTCATTCATTAAGAATGGTTGTCATATTAAAAGGTCTAGTGATCAGAAGATCATGTTGACTGGTTATAGGAAAGGAAATGTGTATTACCTAAACTTTGTGAGTGAGAATAAATATTCTCCTATTTGTCTGGTAGCTGATGAGAAAGCCTCTCATTGTGTCAAATGGCACAAGAGGCTAGCTCATCTAAACTACAAGACTATTGGTCAACTCTTTAATAAAGAGTTAGTGAGGAATGGTCCTCAAGTTAAGTGCATTAAGGATGGAATATGCTCTGCTTGCCAAAAAGGCAAGCAGACCAGATCCTCCTTTCATAGCCTTGAAACCAAAGACTCAGTGAGGTGTTTATACCTCTTGCATATGGATTTATTTGGTCCAATGCTAGTTCAGAGTCTAGGTAGGAAAGTCTACACATTTGTGGTTGTAGATGACTATTCTAGATTTTCATGGGTTTTCCTTCTGAGGATGAAATCTGAAACCCCAACTGTTTTCTGCAACTTTGTTAAGCAAATTCAGAATGAACTGAACAATTCAGTGGTCAAAATCAGAAGTGACCATGGAACTGAATTTCAATCTGAAAATATGACAAAGTTGTGTGAAGAATTTGGGATTCATCAGGAATTCTCCTCACCTAGAACTTCTCAGCAAAATGGAATTGCTGAAAGAAGGAATTGGACTCTCATTGAGGTTGGTAGAACTCTATTGAGTGACACTTCTCTCCCAGAATATTTCTGGGATGAGGCAGTAAACACTGCATGTCATGTGCTCAATAGGGCTTCCATCAATAAGAGCCACAAAATGACACCCTATGAGGTTATGAAAGGTAGAAAACCAAACTTATCCTATTTTAAGATCTTTGGTTGCAAGTGCTATGTGCTTAACAATGACAAGTCTTATCTAACAAAGTTTGCTGCCAAATCCCAGGATGGGATATTTGTTGGGTACAACAACTATAGTAAGGCTTATAAAGTTTATAAATTGACTACACAAGTTGTAGAAGAGTCTGTTCAAGTTATATTTGATGAATCAAGACTTATTAACAGTGAGTTGCCTAGTATTTCTTGTAGCTCTACAGGTATAAAAGAGACAATGGACATGCTGACTATCAAAGAAGATCAAACTGCTAGGCTGGATGAAGATAAAGATGCTTGCTGTCCATTGGGAGAACAAGTCTCTCTAGATGAAGAAGACAATGAAGTACAGCAGAATGAAGAAAATGGAGAAAGTCAAACTATAGACAGATTTCCTACAGCAGTTAGACATTTAAAGGATCATCATGTACACCAGATTATTAGTGATCCTAGACAAGGGGTTCAAACTAGAAGCAGGAGCTTGAACCGTGTACTATGCTCAAGCTTCTTGTCTCAACAGGAACCTAAAAGATTTGAAAAATCTATACAAGACTCACACTGGATAGATGCTATGCAGGAGGAGTTGAAGCAATTCAGGAGATCTAAGGTGAAGGATCAAGCGCATACCCAACTGCACCAAAAGCCCGGACTGTTGGAGAGGGCGCTACTTATTTTTTTAAATAAGTAGAAAATCGCCACGGGTCAAGTGAAGGAACGCCGGACCCAACAATCCCCCCCCCCAGCGTCGAGCACAACCCGTCGGCTCAGAGGTGGAGTTACCACATGGCCCACCTGGCTCAAAGGTGGGGTTACCACATGTCCACGGTTGCCTGACCCGCCGGACCCACACAGGTAGAAGGGAAAAATCAGGATTTAATAGCGCCCCCCCCCCCCCCCCCCCGGTATTGAACCCGTGATCTCCTCTGATACCAATTGAAGGATCAAGCGCATACCCAACTACACCAAAATCCTGGACTGTTGGAGAGGGCGCTACTTAATTTCTTAAATAAGTAGCAAAGTGCCACGGGTCAAGTGAAGGAACGCCGGACCCAACATAAGGTATGGAAATTAGTTCCTAAACCAAAAGACAACAATGTCATAGGGACTAAGTGGATCTTCAGGAATAAGCTAGATGAGTGTGGGATCATAATTAAGAACAAGACAAGGATGGTTGCCAAAGGATACAGGTTGGAAGAGGGAATAGACTTTGATCAAACATTTGCCCCTGTGGCAAGGTTGGAAGCAATAAGGCTATTCCTAGCCTATGCAGCCTATCAGGGTTTCAAAGTGTTCCAAATGGATGTTAAGTCAGCCTTCCTGAATTGAGACTTAAAGGAGGAAGTCTATGTAGAACAACCATCAGGTTTTATTGATCCACTCTATCCTAATTATGTGTATAGGCTTAAGAAAGCCCTATATGGTTTGAAACAAACCCCAAGGGATTGGTATGAAATCTTGTCTACTTTCCTCATTGAGATCAAATTCTCAAGGGGGAAAATAAACAAAACTCTATTCCTTAGGGAATCCAAAGAGAAGATAATTCTAGTCCAGATATATGTTGACGACATAATATTTGGTTCTACTGAAAACAACCTTTGTAGGAAGTTTGCTAAACTTATGCAAGGGAAGTTTGAGATGAGCAACATGGGAGAAATTAAGTTCTTCTTGGGACTCCAAGTAAGACAGACTGATGATGGCCTGTCCATATCCCAGTCTAAGTTCACCCAGGAGTTAATTAAGAAGTATGGTATGGAGTCATCCACTACCATGAGAACTCCAATGGGGACAAGTATGCCTTTAAGCAAAGATGATGCAAGAAAACCTGTAGATGAGTCTTTGTATAGAGGGATAGTTGGCTCCCTCCTTTTTCTGTCTGCTAGTAGACCTGACATCATGTATGCTACATGTGTCTGTTCTAGGTACCAATCCTGCCCAAAAGAATCTCATTATACTGCTGTTAAGAGGATTTTGAGATATCTTAAGGGCACACCTAATCTAGGCCTTTAGTACCCTAAGAATAGAGATTTTCTACTGAATGGATATTCAGATGCAGAATTTGCAGGATGCAAAGAAGATAGGAAAAGCACAAGTGGCACCTGTCAATTTCTAGGAGGAAGATTGGTGTCATGGAGCTGTAAGAAGAAAGTTAGTGTGGCAATCTCCACAGCTGTGTCTGAGTATGTAGCTGTAGGGAGGTGCTGTGCACAGCTGTTGTGGATACATCATCAGCTTAAAGATTATAGTATACAGGTAAGTAGAACCCTTTTATTCTGTGATTCTACAAGTACTATTTCTATTGCTAATAATCCTGTTTCTCATAGTAGAACAAAGCATATAAAAACAAGATATCATTTTCTTAGGGATCATGTAGAAAAAGAGGATATATGTTTAGAATTTGTCAATACAAGTTATCAAATTGCTGACATGTTCACTAAGCCCTTGGATGAGACTAAATTCAATAATTTTAAAATTGAATTAGGTATGCTGAACATAGTATAGATTGACAAATTTGTCTAAGTAATTTTGTGTCAACACAAAAAGAGGTCTATGTCGACATAGAGAAGTTATGTCGACTCATCTTGAAAATTGGTGTCGACACTTCAGAGAAGTTGTGTCGACACATCCAGAAGTTGTGTCGTCACTTAGAATTAGAGTCGACACAGAATTTCTATTGAACTAATAAGTATGTCTATGTCGACACATCATCAATTGGTGTCGACACATTGTAGTCAACACTTCTATCGAGACATTAGTAGTCTGTGTCAAGACCAACTCCACAGTGTCGACACACTAGTAAATTTTGACGCGCCTTTTGACCTTCAATGTTTAGACACATATAAATAGGTCAAGAATAAACCCTGTCGACACTCTCTCCAAATTTTTGAGACCAGATTCTTGTGTCGACAAACTCTCCCTTCTCCATTCAATATTTCTCACAATCCTAATGGCGCCGAAACTTGACGAAAACGTGAACGAGGGATATGAACTGGTACGGAATGCCTTTGACGATGCTGAACCAGCGAATAAAGCTATGATAGCTCTAATTGCTGAAAATGGCTTGGAGTATTTGACATCAGAACCTACGAAGATATGGAAGAAGGAAATTGTTGAAGCCAAATTTGACCTCAACTGAAGTTCGAAGAAAAAGGGGTGCAGCTGAAACCTACTTCTCTCAAGTCTCACCCCTTGACTGGATTTTAAGGACCTAAGACTGACCCAAAAGCCTCAGCAGGGAGGTCCCACCTCACACCCGGAAGATCTCTTAGAGCTTCCCCTCCAAAGCCAAAGCTGGGCTAGGAGCTTCTCAGAAAGCACTAGAATTCCGAAGACAATGATAGCTTGCTTTCTAAGGAGCCCTTATGGGTCTATTTATAGCATTTTGCTGTCCTGAATTTACTGAAAAGCCCCTAGTTGGTCTGCCAATAGACGAATCCCGCTGTTTTCCTGAGGGTACTGAAGTAATTTCTCCTGAGGGCAATTAAGACATTCCTTCAAAGGCCCTGGGCCCCACTCGGCGGGAACTCGGCGGGAACTATGCCGAGACCCTTCTGCCCAGGGTATGGCGCGACCGTTCTCGCTTGGCTTAGGCGAGAACCCTTTGAGATAGGAGCTTGGTTTGGGCGAGAGTGCTTCCGCGCGGCCCGCGCTTGGCGTTCTCGGCCCACGATTTCTCTCTTATAACACCCGGCGAGAGCGTTCCCGCCTTCTGTGGGCGAGATCCCCCTGAGGGCGGGACCACTTTGGTTAACCCTCCTGCGACCATTGTGCCTCCTTGTCTGGCTCAGCGAATATGGGGTTGTACACAATCCCCGCTCTTTTTGAGCTAGCACCGCGCTCGAAAAGACATGTCCAACCCCCAAAAATATTCGCTGAGCACGTGTCAACATCAGGGAATCTTTCGGTGGGCCGTACGGTGTCTATAAATATGAGTGCCGATAGACGGTCATAACACTTTCCTCGGGCCGTCATTCTCCTTCTGAGCTCTCGCCCTCTCTTGCAATGCCTTCCAAGCGTGCCGATAAACCTCTTCCGCAGGATCTGCAGAACCGCATCAACGCGGCGCAGGCGCGAGCTAGGGCTAACAGTGCCCTTGTCGCCCCATGGCTAGCGAGACAGCCGTCAGTTGCTGAGCCTTCTTTGCCTAAGAAGAAGAAGAAGAAGTTGAAGCCAAATTTGACCTCAACTGAAGTTCGAAGAAAAAGGGGTGCAGCCGAAACCTACTTCTCTCAAGTCTCACCCCTTGACTGGATTTTAAGGACCTAAGACTGACCCAAAAGCCTCAGCAGGGAGGTCCCACCTCACACCCGGAAGATCTCTGAGAGCTTCCCCTCCAAAGCCAAAGCTGGGCTAGGAGCTCCTCAGAAAGCACTAGAATTCCGGAGACAATGATCGCTTGCTTTCTAAGGAGCCCTTATGGGTCTATTTATAGCATTTTGCTGTCCTGAATTTACTGAAAAGCCCCTAGTTGGTCTGCCAATAGACGAATCCCGCTGTTTTCCTGAGGGTACTGAAGTAATTTCTCCTGAGGGCAATTAAGACATTCCTTCAAAGGCCCTGGGCCCCACTCGGCGGGAACTCGGCGGGAACTATGCCGAGACCCTTCTGCCCAGGGTATGGCGCGACCGTTCTCGCTTGGCTTAGGCGAGAACCCTTTGAGATAGGAGCTTGGTTTGGGCGAGAGTGCTTCCGCGCGGCCCGCGCTTGGCGTTCTCGGCCCACGATTTCTCTCTTATAGCACCCGGCGAGAGCGTTCCCGCCTTCTGTGGGCGAGATCCCCCTGAGGGCGGGACCACTTTGGTTAACCCTCCTGCGACCATTGTGCCTCCTTGTCTGGCTCAGCGAATATGGGGTTGTACACAATCCCCGCTCTTTTTGAGCTAGCACCGCGCTCGAAAAGACATGTCCAACCCCCAAAAATATTCGCTGAGCACGTGTCAACATCAGGGAATCTTTCGGTGGGCCGTACGATGTCTATAAATATGAGTGCCGATAGACGGTCATAACACTTTCCTCGGGCCGTCATTCTCCTTCTGAGCTCTCGCCCTCTCTTGCGATGCCTTCCAAGCGTGCCGATAAACCTCTTCCGCAGGATCTGCAGGACCGCATCAACGCGGCGCAGGCGCGAGCTAGGGCTAACAGTGCCCTTGTCGCCCCATGGCTAGCGAGACAGCCGTCAGTTGCTGAGCCTTCTTTGCCTAAGAAGAAGAAGAAGAAGGCGAAGGTGGTTCAGCGGGACCTATCCCGCGAGAACAGGAGCCCGCCCACCCCGACCCCTAGTTGCGCGGACGGCGCCTCACCGCGGAAGGTAAGCTTGATATACCTATTAACAACCAGTTGCTTAATTGTCTAACTTGATACCTCTCGCAGGAGACGGTTCCTGACGCTGCCGCGTCCCCGCGAGAACGTTCGGATCCACCCTCTAGCCATCAAGATGATCATCCACAGGTTCCCGAGGCGCCTTTTCTGCCTGACCCGAACACCGCCGGTAAAGGTTTCCTTCTTGGCTTCGCCTGGTATTTTCAAATACTGACCTGATTTCTTGCAGCGCCAGTTTCCGCACCTCCAGATCTCATCACCCGGGATGGTGGGGCGAGAACTGCGAATCAGTCTGCCCATGCGGTTGACTCCTCCCTACCGGCGAGAGGAAAAAATGCCGAGATCCCTGCGCCACCGCTAGACTCTAGCCTTCCAGCGGTTGAGGAGACCCGTTCCCCCGCTCTTGATCAGGCCGGGATCACCATCCGCAAAGTCTACCCCCCAGGCAAAGGAAAGCCAATCCACCTCCTCTTTGGAGCAGGGGGGGGGGCCTTCTCGCCTGCCGTCGACCGGGGGGCCTCGTCACTCCGAAGGTATACAGCCGTTTTATCGCTGCTACCCTTTAGTTTCCGCTAAAATGGGGCTTCTTTCAATAGGGGACAAGGACTCGCGGCCTGGCGCTGAGGTAGAGGAAGAAGAAGAAGAAGAAGAAGAAGAAGAAGAAAGAGAGGGAGAGGACAGCGAGAGCTCTCCCTTCCCTTCATCTGACGAGATGGAGGAGATCCTGACCGGTGCCGGGAGCGCAAAAAGACGAGGGAATAAGGTTGTCGCCGTTCTGTCGAAACTCATCCGGCGAGAACGGGTCCGCGACCTTGCGGCCCGAGAGTTTCGCCAGTCAGTGGAGAAGAGGCTGGAGTCCTTGGAGCGAGACTTCCTTCTAGGCGAGATGGACCAGCCCGGGGGAGCTACCGCTGGGTCTTCACCTGAGCGATGCATCGAGAGAATCCGGGATCTGTCTCGCCGGGTTGACCTAGGATGCAGCGTTCTGTCATCCTACTTCAACCCGCAGGCGCCCCCCCGGACCAAGTTGCGGGACCGAGGCAAATGGCGTTGGGAGCATGGGAAATGGTGCTGGGAGCCGTACTGAAGCGCGAGACCTCCCCTCCTCTTCCTCTGGCCTTCCCTTCTCTAATGTACCCTTTCTTTTTCGCTTGGAGTTGTAACTATTGTTCCCGCACTTTGTTCGCTTATTATATTGTTATTATTTTTTATCGCGTTCCCGCTCAGCGAGAGCGACGGCTCTGTCTTTAATATTTTTGTATGCGTCTGAGTTATCTTCCCAGCTCTTTGGGGTGGCGAGAACCACCTTGCTTCCGCCTACTTTTCCTGCCGCCTGACACTTCACAACGTTAGCGCCAGCTGTTTAATCGGTCGCTGTCAGATTCGGGCGGGAAAAACGAAGCGTCGCTGACCTAGGACGCGGCGGCTGTACCCTCGCCGCCTTTCTGAAAACAACCATCATTACCACGATTTCCTATAAATAGGAGGCTCACCTACCACATTCATTACTCTGACTCCAGTCTCTCTCCTCTTTGTTGTTGTTCTCGCAGTCTTCGCAAAGCTCTCGCCCCTTTTCTGTCTTTCACTTCCGTTCTCGCCTTGTTCTCGCTCTCGCCTTCCCCCCGTAGATCTCGCCTTCAATCCCTATTGCGATGCCGGGTGGTGGTGAAGGACGATCCAACTGTGCGGAAGCCTTCCAAAAGCATCTCTTCCCTTCCTGTACTCTCACTCTGGAGGAGTTCAATCTGACCAAGGCCCAGCACGTTCCCGCTGGCTTCGTCGCGCGGCCCCCGGGCAGTCATGACAAGGTCAACACTGCAGGGGAGGGGGAGCTCGCCATCCCCATAGAACACTTCGAGGTGGGCTTCCGCCTTCCACTGTGGCCTGAGATGCGACAGGCTCTCCGGTACTACGGGGTGGTTCCCGCGCAGCTGAATCCTAATTCAGTTGCCATTCTCGTGGCATTCATATGCTACATGCGTTCCGAGAGGATCGAGTTCAGCCTGCCGATCTTCCGCAAGCTGTTTACCTTCCGCGCAAAAGGAGGCGTGGTGTTCTTCTCCGGGCAGCTTCTGAAGACGATCGGTCTCGCCAACAAGCATCATCATTGGGGCGAGAAGTTCATCTACGTCTCCGGCGACTTCGGGAACGTTCCCTTGGCCCCCATCCAATATGAGGATGCCGCCTACAAGCCTCCGTCCTTGGGCTCCCGCGAGAGCGCCCTCCTTGAGTTCTTCGGAACCAAGGACTTCGACGTCCTCCACCTCCGGCGAGACATCGATTCTCTTTCCCCTGTGCTTCCGGGAGAAGGTAGGGTCTCGCCTTCATTTGTCTTTTTCTTGCCTTTTCCGAGATTAGAACTTATCACTGTTGTTTTTTGCAGGAGAGCGCGAAATCCCTCTCCGCCAGCCTTTTGACGAGGCTCGCGCCGGAGGGAGTCAGCCTCCGAAGGACCCGCTGGCTCTTGCGAAAGCCGCCGCGCAAGCCTGCCGAAAGGAGCCGGGCCTCCCTCCCTCGAGCGGTGTTGTGAAGCGAAAACCGGTTGCTTCCGCACCTCAGGCAATCAAGAGGCCCAAGACCATGGATACCGAGAAGGGCAAGGCTGCGGTTGTCCAGCCCGTCCAACCTCTCCCCCCCGGCCGCTCCTTCGAGGAGGTCTTGGAGGCAGCAAGCAGGGTTGCGGCCACCAGGGGCGGCTCGGGGACTCCCGCCGAGAACCCTCGGACCCCTGGCGCCGCCGAGAGCGAGGGTGTCGCCGCCGGGACCTCCGGCCAACCCCCGTCTGAAGAGGTGCCGCGGGGTCATCGTAACTTTGGCCTCGGCGTGAGGTACCTGGACGCGGAGAACAAGCCGCTGCTGCAATGGGACCCTGACGCCAACAAGGTCACGGTCTCGTCCCTCTTGCCGAGCTGGGCAGAGCGAGACGAGGTCACCGGCGAAGCTTTCGCCTTAGGGTATGGCCTCTACAGCCGGGAGGGTGCTAGCGTCTTCGACAGGATGTCGACCCGGATGTTGGCATATGACTCCACTCGCGCTTTAATGCGTGGGCTGGAGCTCGCGCACATGTGCGCCCGGCGGAGCATTACGATAGACCGTAACTTTCAAGATATGTTGAAGGCCAGGGAGGATGCGGTGGCCCGGGCGGCCTCTCTGGCCAAGGAGCTGGCCGAGACCCAGCAACTACTATCCTCGCGCCAAGCGGAAGGGGTAAGCGAGACTTTTCATAATCAGTTGTTCTCGCAATCCTAACCTTTTTCTTATGCTAACCTCCCGTTGTTCAGGATTCCGCTCAAGCCGCGCTTCGCGAGGAGCTGTCTCAGGCCCGATATGACAACGTTCTCCTGCGAGAACAGATCGCGCGCCTCGAGGCGAGTGCACCCCCTCCGCTGGATGAGAGATTGAAGAGCCAGTATTACTCGGCGTATGACATCGACAAGCTCCTTCAGGGGAACGCGCAAGCCACCGTAAAGCTGACGCTGGAGACGTTGCGCGACATCAACTGTTGGGACGAAAGGGGCAAAGACATTACCGCTCCACAAATTGTCCCGTGGCTCTTCGAGCCCATCCCAAAGCCCCCTGGCGCCCCCAATACTCCTCCCTCGGATGTCCCAAAGTCCCCCGCGGCGGATGGCGAGACCTCCGGGGGGAGCTCCGGCGGAAGCTCCAGCGGAAGCTCCAGCGAGACTTCAGAAGGGTACAGCTTGTCCCCTTGAGGGTCCTCTTCTTGTTTTTGTTCTTCACTTTTATGTAAAAGCGCGAGACGCTATCACTTTGTACCTGTATACAGTATTTGTTAATGCAAATATTTTTTCTTGCGAACATTTTTTGTTATTTGCGAATATGTTTGATGTGGTTGTCGTAGTCGAATGCTTTTGGCGTAGGCTTCCGCCAAGGCCCTTGGCCTTCATAGGAAATTCGTAGCGATGAATCAGCAAGAACCCGCGGTAACCGGCCAGCCGGAAGCGTAACCCTCGAATCCTTAGGACGGGACCGTCCCCTCTAGACTGCGCGAACTCCCTCTGGCCCGTCGCCTAATGATCTCGCATGTTTGTTCGAGAGAGCGCCGAGAGGAGCCTTTTTGGCGAAAGCCTCCCCACCTCGAGATCCCTTTGATGGGGACTCTCCTGCCGAGATCTATTCCTGCCGAGATCTATCTCAGCCGAGATCCATCCCTGCCGAGATCTATCCTTGCCGAGATCTATCTCAGCCGAGATCCATCCCATCCTTTTCACTTTTCACTTGGTATTCTCAACGTGTTTCCTGCCTTGTACAAATCAAGCCAACCAGACCGAACCTATCCCCCACAGGCGAGCCTTCGGACCTGCTAGCTAGATGAGAGCCTGCGCAGCGGGTCTACCTGGGGCCGAGCCGAGCTCGGGGTGCCGATGTCGATTCCACAAACCTAACCTAACCTATCCTAACATATCCTAACCTATCCTAACCTATCGCCCACAAACCAAACCTATCCCCCACAGGCGAGCCTACGGACCTGCCAGCTAGACGAGAGCCTGCGCAGCGGGTCTACCTGGGGCCGAGCCGAGCTCGGGGTGCCGATGAAGATCTCAAACCAAACAAACCTATCCCCCACAGGCGAGCCTTCGGACCTGCCAGCTAGATGAGAGCTTGCGCAGCGGGTCTACCTGGGGCCGAGCCGAGCTCGGGGTGCCGATGAAGATCCCAAACCATCCAAACCTATCCCCCACAGGCGAGCCTTCGGACCTGCCAGCTAGATGAGAGCCTGCGCAGCGGGTCTACCTGGGGCCGAGCCGAGCTCGGGGTGCCGATGAAGATCTCAAACCATCCAAACCTATCCCCCACAGGCGAGCCTTCGGACATGCCAGCTAGATGAGAGCCTGCGCAGCGGGTCTACCTGGGGCCGAGCCGAGCTCGGGGTGCCGATGAAGATCTCAAACCATCCAAACCTATCCCCCACAGGCGAGCCTTCGGACCTGCCAGCTAGATGAGAGCCTGCGCAGCGGGTCTACCTGGGGCCGAGCCGAGCTCGGGGTGCCGATGAAGATCTCAAACCATCCAAACCTATCCCCCACAGGCGAGCCTTCGGACCTGCCAGCTAGATGAGAGCCTGCGCAGCGGGTCTACCTGGGGCCGAGCCGAGCTCGGGGTGCCGATGAAGATCTCAAACCAACCAAACCTATCCCCCACAGGCGAGCCTTCGGACCTGCCAGCTAGATGAGAGCCTGCGCAGCGGGTCTACCTGGGGCCGAGCCGAGCTCGGGGTGCCGATGAAGATCTCAAACCATCCAAACCTATCCCCCACAGGCGAGCCTTCGGACCTGCCAGCTAGATGAGAGCCTGCGCAGCGGGTCTACCTGGGCCGAGCCGAGCTCGGGGTGCCGATGAAGATCTCAAACCATCCAAACCTATCCCCCACAGGCGAGCCTTCGACCTGCCAGCTAGATGAGAGCCTGCGCAGCGGGTCTACCTGGGGCCGAGCCGAGCTCGGGGTGCCGATGAAGATCTCAAACCATCCAAACCTATCCCCCACAGGCGAGCCTTCGGACCTGCCAGCTAGATGAGAGCCTGCGCAGCGGGTCTACCTGGGGCCGAGCCGAGCTCGGGGTGCCGATGAAGATCTCAAACCATCCAAACCTATCCCCCACAGGCGAGCCTTCGGACCTGCCAGCTAGATGAGAGCCTGCGCAGCGGGTCTACCTGGGGCCGAGCCGAGCTCGGGGTGCCGATGAAGATCTCAAACCAAACAAACCTATCCCCCACAGGCGAGCCTTCGGACCTGCCAGCTAGATGAGAGCCTGCGCAGCGGGTCTACCTGGGGCCGAGCCAAGCTCGGGGTGCCGATGAAGATCTCAAACCAAACAAACCTATCCCCCACAGGCGAGCCTTCGGACCTGTCAGCTAGATGAGAGCCTGCGCAGCGGGTCTACCTGGGGCCGAGCCGAGCTCGGAGTATCACAAAACATTCAACTATATTATGCCATGGAAAATTCGGCACTAGCTAAAGGAGAATCAATTGGTATAATATAACAAGTTTAGTCTTAAGATACATGGTTACATCC
Source organism: Platanthera guangdongensis (assembly GCA_039583875.1). NCBI lineage: Eukaryota > Viridiplantae > Streptophyta > Magnoliopsida > Asparagales > Orchidaceae > Platanthera > Platanthera guangdongensis. The sequence continues at coordinate 64,666 of JBBWWR010000112.1, forward strand.
TTCCCCCCTCAGGGGTAGAAGCGTTTCAGATCATCACCACTCCAAGTGTGGCTTAGGGCTCTTCCCTCCACGTCCTGGAGGTAGTATCCCCCTGTTCCGAGGACTTCCTTCACTATGTATGGACCTTCCCAGTTCGGGTGGAGCTTACCCACGGGAGCCGATCTTCCTGCCGCGTCGACCTTTCTCAGCACCAGATCCCCTTCTGCGAACTGCTTGACCCTGACGTGCTTGTCAAAATGCTTGGCCATCCGTCGCTTGACTTCTTCTTGCCTGATAGCCGCCACGTCTCGCAGTTCCTCCATCATATCTAACGAGAGGCGCTGCCCTTCTTCATTTTCCACCCTCCAAGCCTCGTCACCTTCGCCCGCGGCTGTGACTCGCGGGGACCGGACCTCAAACTCCACTGGTAGGACGGCTTCACACCCATGAGAGAGCTTGAAGGGGGTCTCACCAGTGGCCATGTTCGGAGTCGTTCGTAGTGCCCACAGGACCGATGGGAGCTGTTCCACCCAATTTCCCTTCAAGTTTTCCACCTTCTTCTTTAGTAGATTTACAATGATTTTGTTTGCTGCTTCCACTTGGCCGTTACTTCGAGGGTGATGGACGGAGGCAAACCGGAGATCTATTCCCAGTTGAGCGCAGAAGCTGATGAACTCCTCGCTGGCAAACTGGGGCCGTTATCGGTCACTATTGCTTGGGGCAACCCATGTCTACAAATGATCTCTCCCTAGATGAAGTTCCTTATAACCTGCGAGGTGACCTTGGCTAAGGCTTTAACCTCTAGCCACTTCGAGAAGTAATCAATCATGACCAAGAGGAACCTCCTCTGTCCACTAGCCGGAGGGAAGGGCCCAACCAAGTCCATTCCCCAGATAGCAAATGGCCATGGCGCCGTGATACTCCGGAGTCTTTGAGCTGCCAAGAGTTGAAGGGGGGCGTAGAGTTGACATTTTTGACACCTCCTTGCAAACTCCATGGCATCCTTTCTTAGGGTGGGCCAGAAGTACCCCTGTCTGACCACCCTGGCCTCCAGTGTCCTTCCTCCAGAGTGACTGCCGCACTCGCCCGAATGCACCTCCTTAAAATCTTCGGGATTTCTTCTTCGGTCGCACATCTGGCTAGAAGCCCTAACAACATCTTACGATGCAGACCCCCCTCCATCATCAAGTAGTGAGCCGCCTTGCGCTTGAAGCTTCTCCCAACCTTGGTCCCCTCGGGCAGTTCACCGGTGGTTAGGAAGGCCACAAATGGATCCACCCACGAGGGCTGTCGATCCACCATCATCAACTCTCCCTCCTCTATAGCCGGTCGGAATAGCTCCGTCAAGGTCCCTCCTACCTGAGGTCCGAACTTGGCCAGTCGATCGGCGGCTACACTTTCTTCCCTTGGGATATGTTGAATTGAGAAAGACCGAAATCCTCCGATGATCACCCTTACCTTGGAGAGGTATCTGATGAGGGTTGGCTCCCTAGTTTCAAACTCTCCCCGGATTTGCGATGTCACTACCTTTGAATCAGTGAAGACTTCTACCTCCTGAATCCCCAGCTCCTTTGCCAGGCGAAGGCCAGCAATAACAGCCTCATACTCCGCTTGATTGTTGGTCACTGGGAAATGTAAAATGACTGCTTGCTCTATGGTCACCCCCTGGGGACTCGTCAACACCACCCCGCCCCTAGGGAGTGCCTTCCTGAGGCCCCATCAACTGTCAACTTCCATGCTTCTCGCGGTTGCTGCTCTTCCCCCTCACCTCAACAACGTAGTCTACTAGAAAGTTCGCCACTGCCTGTGCCTTGATGGAGAGCCTTGGTACAAAGGAGATGTCGAACTCGCTTAGCTCAATGGACCACTTAGCCGACCTCCCCGAGTGCTCCACTCCTTCGAAAATCTTGCGGAGGGGGTGGTCGGTCACCACCCTAATTGAATGCGCTTGAAAGTACGGCCGGAGCTTTCTGGCCGAGATGATCAAGGCATAAGCGAGCTTTTCCAGGATGGGGTAGCGAAGCTCTGCATTTCTCAATATTCGACTGACGTAGTAGATGGGAAGCTGCTTCTTTCCTTCTTCTCTTACTAGGACGGAGCTTACCGCCTCCGCCCCTACTCCGAGGTACAAGGTCAAGTCCTCCCCATCCTTTGGGCTCTGAAGGAGGGGAGCCTGAGAGAGTTGCCTTTTCAGCCCTTGGAAAGCCTCTTCGCACTCGGCCGTCCATTCGAACCTTTGATTTCCCCGCAGCACTTTAAAGAATGAAGAACACTTGTCTCCCGCCCGGGAGAGGAACCTGCTTAGCCCAGCCAGCTTGCCTGTCAAGCGCTGGACCTCCTTGACGTCGCGAGGTGACTCCAAATCCAGGATGGCCTTGACTTTGTCCGGGTTGGGCTCCACTCCTTCCGGAGTCAGGAGATGCCCGAGGAACTTCCCGCGGCTTGCCCCGAAGACACACTTCAAGGGATTCAGCCTCATTTTAAATCTCCTCAGGGTGGCGAATGTTTCCTCGAGGTCTTGCAAGTGCGAAATTATGCATTTGCTTTTGATCATTAGGTCGTCGACGTAGACCTCCAAGTTCCTCCCTCTCTGATCCCGGAAGACCCGATCCATCATATGCTGATAAGTAGCCCCTGCGTTCTTTAACCCAAAGGGCATCATCTTGTAGATGAAGCACCCCTCCCTTGTGATGAAGGACACATCCTTGGTGTCAGGAGGGTGCATCCGGATTTGGTGGTAACCTGAAAAAGCATCTAAAAAACTCATGACAGAAAAACCGACGGCTGAATCAACCAGCGCGTCGATCCGAGGCAGAGGATAGCAATCCTTAGGGCATGATTTATTCAGCAAAGAAAAGTCTACACACATCCTCCATTTACCACATCCTTTTTTCACCATTACCACATTGGAGATCCAGCCTGGATACTGGATCTCTGAGATGAAGCCCGCCTCCAGGAGCTTCTTGATCTCCTCGCGAATGGGCTTCTCCAGCTTGGTGGCGATGGCCCTCATCTTCTGACGGATGGGGCGGGCGCGGGGATCCAGGTTCAGGCGGTGGCAGGCTACGTCGGCGTCGATGCCGGGCATGTCCGCCGCGCTCCAAGCGAAGATGTCAATGTTGCTTTGGATGCAAGCTCGCACCTGCTCCCGGGCCTCAAGACTCACCCCCCGTTGATCCGCACCCTTTGCACCTCTCCTGCTTTGGTGAAGACCTCCATCTCTACCACTTCTTCAGCCGGTTCCAGCCGCGACTGTTCCCATCCGATCCTCGCATCTTCCTCGAGCTCCGGCTCTTCTTCTTCCTCCTCGATCTCCATCGCCTCCACCCCTCTCTGCTGCTGCTGCTCGGCTCCTACGCCCCCCGCCCCCGGACCTCCCCCTCGATTCCTCTACCACTTCCCCCTACTTCCATCGCCCCTTCCGGGCTTTCCTGCTCCTCGTTCACCTGGACCCCCTGCACATCCTCTCGCGGCTTCTGTCTCTCCTTCTCCGACTTCCTCTCCAGCTATCTCTCCAGCTTCCTTTCTTACCTCCTCCAGGACCATCTCCTCTTCCTCCACAACCTCTTCTAGGGCCGCCATCTCAATCTCCAATTCTTCCGCCTCCGCCATCCATGAAATGGTGTAGACTGCCGTAACGTAACATTGTCTTGCCACCTTCGGGTCCCCTCTAACCCTGACCTGCACCCCCCCATTGTTGAACTTGAGGCATTGATGGAACGAGGAGGGGACGCAGCGAAAGGCGCTGATGAGGGATGCCCAAAGATGGCGTTGTAGCTGCTCGGGGCGTCCACGATCACGAACCTGCAGTTCCGCGATACGCCCCCCAACCTCACGTGCAACCCTACTCCTCCTTCCACCTCCTTCCTCTCCCCGGAGAATCCGAACAGAGGTCCGTCCGACGCTAAGACCCTCTTCCCTTCAACCCTCATCTCATCGAAAGCCTTCTTGAAGATGACGTTAACCGAGCTCCCGTTGTCTACCAGTATCCTTGAAACGGTATAGTTCTCCACTGCCGTCTGGATCACCAGGGCGTCGCAGAACGGATCTTCATAGTCTGGCATGTCCGCTGATGAGAAAGTGATCTTTTCTTCTGGTGGAGGAACCTGGGAGGTTGAGGCTACCCCTCTCCGGTACATGGTTTGAAGGCTCCCCTTACGGGTTGCCTCAATCCCCACTCCTCCATGAATCACCCCGATTCCTCCCCGGTCCCCACATCCACCCGGTCTTCACACCTGTCCTCCGCTTCGCCCTGCTGCACCTCCACTATCCTCATCGGTGGATCTTGCCTCCCTGCTCCTCTGGCACCCCTCAACTCTAAGAACTCCGGGCAGGTGGCCGTTGCGTGCCCCTCCTCCTGGTGGAAGTCACAAAAGAGCAACGCCTCCCCGCCCCTTCTCCCGTCTCCCCTTCCTCTTCTTCCTCCTCGAGCTCCCCTGGCTGCTCCTCTCCCTCTTCCTACTTCCATTGCCTCCTGTGGTGGTGGGGGACGATCCCTCGGCTCCTGCCTCCATGCCGGTTGATCGAACCTCCGGGGCTCCCGTAGGTTATCTCTCCCCCGATAGCCTTCTCCTGGACCTTGCGGGCGACCCCTCCTGGGGCCTCCAACCAACCGGTGTTGACCGGCTCCCGGGCCCCCCAACCCTGCTGCTGCC
>JBBWWR010000113.1:0-200006 GCA_039583875.1 Platanthera guangdongensis
CCCTCGGAAGAACATAAACCCTCGCTCTTGCATTTACGCTCATAGCCAGTTAGTAGAGCTGGAGCGATCGCAGCGGTTGGATTGGGGAACGTGTCCTTCGACCTGTTTCTCGTAGATAGCCTAGCTCGGACGATGGGACGATGCCTCGGGATATAAGCGCCTTTGTAAGACCGGATCCCTGCATTGACGGCCGAGATCAGCTCCCCCCTTGCATGTCGGTCTAGCTACCCCCGATTGCATATCTCCTCCAACTAGAGGAACTATCAGGAACAGGGCAGAACGCCAACCTCCCAACTCGACGTCGGCGAGATCGTCGTTCGATTTCTGTTTTCTTCATCCTCAAAGATATTGATGCGCTTAATCCATTTTCAAATTCTTGAAGCAGCAGAAATGTTCCTAGTCCTCAAGTGGCAGGTTCTCGTAAGTCCAAGTCCCTGCACGAGCTCCTCTCCTGCATATTGGCCACAGACCTCCTCGAGTGAGATCGAGATCCTCGCTGGAGTGATGCCGTAGTCCGAGATCTCTGTACGAGCTCCTCTCCTGCAGACCGACTACTTGCCTCCCCGAGTCGACTCACACCACTCTAGTTGAGCAGGGCTCCTGAGAGCTGTCGACTCTAGCAATGTTCAAGTTCTCGATGGGTAGGTCCTCGTAAGTACAATCCCTGCACGAGCTCCTCTCTGCATATTGGCCACAGACCTCCTTGAGTGAGATCAGATCCTCGCTTGAGTGATGCCGTAGTCCGAGACCTCTGTACGAGCTCCTCTCCTGCAGACCGACTACTTGCCTCCCCGGGTCGACTTACACAACTCTAGTTGAGCAGGGCTCCTTAGAGCTGTCGACTCCAGCAATGTTTTCAAGTCCTCGAGTGGCAGGTCCTCGTAAGTCCAAGCCTGCACTGCACGAGTCCTCTCCTGCATATTGGCCACAGACCTCCTCGGTGAGATCGAGATCCTCGCTGGAGTGATGTCGTAGTCCGAGACCTCTGTACGAGCTCCTCTCCTGCAGACCGACTACTTGCATCCCCGAGTCGACCTACACCACTCTAGTTGAGCAGGACTCCTGAGAGCTGTCAACTCCAGCAATGTTCAAGTCCTCGAGTGACAGGTCCTCATAAGTCCAAGTCCCTGCACGACCTTCTCTCTTGCATATTTGCCACAGACCTCCTCGAGTGAGATCAAGATCCTCGCTGGAGTGATGCCGTAGTCCGAGACCTCTGTACGAGCTCCTCTCCTGCAGACCGACTACTTTCCTCCCCGAGTCGACCTACACCACTCTAGTAGAGCAAGACTCCTGAGAGCTGTCGACTCCAACAATGTTCAAGTCCTCGAGTGGCAGGTCCTCGTAAGTCCAAATCCCTGCACGAGCCCCTCTCCTGCATATTGGTCAACGACCTCCTCGAGTTAGACCAAGTTCCTCGTTGGAATGATGCGAGCAGAATTGGGCAAGTATGCGTGCAGGCATCTGCGAATATGCGAGCATGACATAGCAAAGTGCGAATATGATATGACGAGTAGCTGCGCGCGAGTACCGGGGTGCTAGTTATGAAGAGCGACTACAATCGTGCGAGTATCAACTACGCGATTATGAATAACGGCGACATACGAGTAAAGCGTCACGAACACTCGTCCTCCCCGAGCCTACGAGCCTAGCGAGTATTACCAACAGACAAGCGAGCAGGAAATCAACAACATGGTAACTTAAACTTGTATATATATTTCTCTTTCAAAATGATTACAAGTTGCAAAAGATGTCTGTTACAAAAAAAGATGCTAACTATCTTGTGCGAGTATGAGAAATATCGGCAAGCAACTAGGACTCATTGTCGCCAATGTCGGCGTCCTCATCTCCAATGTCGGCGTCCTCTTCCTCGCCGCTTTCATCGCTTTCCTCCTCGCCGCTGCCACTGCCACTGCTGCCGCTGCTGCCAGAGCCCGACGATGGTGAAGGCAGACGATCTGGCGAGACTGTCTCGGCGAGTAGCTCAGGGATGAGTTCGTCAATAGTGAACACCTTCTCCCCCTCGTCGAGCTTCCCGCTGATCCTCAGCCTCGCGAGCACGACGTTTCTTGCCGCGTGGGCTATCTCGCGACGAACCGACGACCTCTCCTCCCACAAGATGTGAGATCGCTTGATGACATAGTGAGGATCGTCCTCCGGCCGCGATTGAGGAGCAGAGGAACTCGCGCCGGCTTCTAAAATGGCCAGGCGAGATTCCATCTCGGCCGCGCGGATTTGGGCTGCCTCCAGATCAGCCCAAGACTTGGCGAGTTCCGCCTCGTACTCAGAGAGCTTTTTGTCGGTTTCTATCTCGGTAGCCTGCGACAAAGAACGGAGTCAGCAAAAAGAATCCAAGTGTGGCAACATCAACATCGCGCGTAGAGGGGACTTACCTCATAATCTCGCCAGCGAGTGGATTCCATGCCAAGATCAATCGCCTTCTTGCTGACGATCTTCACGGCTTTAGTCCTCTCCAGCATCCTCCTCGCCGCGAAATGATTTAGTTCGACGGCTCGTGCGAGCGAGCAGGCCGCCTGCTGGGCGAGTTCCTCCTCGCCGAGATCCAGCATCGACTCGGCGTCGCCTCGCCCGTACATCGCGTGGAGGACGACAAAGGCCTCCCGCTTGTCCTCCCCTTGCTCCGCCCAGGAGTGGAAGTTGGTGCTCAACGTCACCAGATGCTCGTCTGCCGACCAGGTCACCAACGGGCGACCATAGGCGTCCACAGCGTCCAGCCCCAGGTTGAAATTGGGGTGGAAGTGGGGAAGCCGAGCATGGAGCGGCGAATCCTGGTCTTCAGGTTGCGGCGACGACAACTTCTGTTTTTTGGTCGCGGGGCCCGACGACCTGGCTTTGCCTTTGCCTTTGGCGAGTTTCTTCTTCTCGCCGATATCAGCCGGCGAGTGGGGCTCAAGAAGCGAGGTGGCGATTTCTTTGGCTGGAGGAAGCGGCTTCGCCGGGAGCTCGTTCGGCTCTGCAAAAGGCCGAGTAATGCAAACAAACAGCTATCGCGACGAGTCTGCAAGAGACGTTCCTCGCTAAGACTTACCTTCATTATAGTGGACCTCGAACAGTGTATTGACGTTTAATCGCCAAAAAATAACATCGAACCGACGACCTCGGAACGATTCGACGAGCTGCACGCGCACACCCTCCAATATCGGTGGAAGGAAGGAGACATCAGCAGGCTGGTGCGGCCTTCCCTGGACGTCACCAAAGTCTCCTTCAATGACGACTAGCATCTCGCTCCAGCGATGCACCTTATTCGCCGTCCCCACCAGAGTACAGACATGGCTGCTGAAATACACCACGCCCTCGGCAGTCGCGGCGAAGGCGAATATTTTGCAGAAGACGGAAAGATCAAAGATGATCCTCTCCTCGCGCAAATAGCAAAGGAACCCCATGATGATGACGACGCCGTTGGGGTTGATCTGCGCAGGGACTATGCCGAAGTATCGGAGAATATCGCAATACTCCGGCCACAATGGAAGTCGCAGACCGGCGTCGAAGTGTCGAAGGGGGAGGACCAGCGCGCCCTCTATGCATGTGTTTAGTCGCTCGCTGCGACTAGGAAGTCGGGCCGAGTATCCCTCCGACAAAAGTCGCTCCCTAAAATTTTCTAAGTCCCGCTCTGTTGTAATTGACTTTTTGATAGCCGCATCAGCGAAGTTGGCGGCGTGGGTTGGCGGCGAGCACTGACATCGTCTCCAACCATCTTGCGAGTTCTAACGAGGAAGAAGAAAGAAGAGCGAGGAGCAAAGCAAAGTCGCAGCTCGCGAGCAGACAAAGATACTCGCAAGCTAGGGGTTCAAAAGCGCAACAGCGTACTTATGTCCTACCTACCCCCTCTATTTATAGGCGCCAAAGGGGGGTATATCTTCTTTACAGCGAGTATCGGGCCAAGTCGTGCCCTAAGCGAGTAATCCGACTCCGTTGCGTAGGTCGCACAGAAAAGATAAAACATTATCGCAACATGCAGAACAAACTCGGCACAGACCATACAAGACATCGCATAAACAACACAGAAGAAATTAATATGATAAAACGCGAGATTCAAACTCGCTTATTGCAATCAATGATACTCCATAAAGTCGCTCTCGACGAGTTTCAAATAGAAAAAATAAAAGTTCTAAGGCCTAGGCCTCTCTGGGGGATGGGGATGTCGCCCGGCCCAGCCCATCTCGCGCGCCCGCCAGAAGTGCTATGTCGCCATCTCCATCGCTTCATCGCCGAGCCTCAACTGCTCCTTCATCCTCGTCAACCGGCCGACGGAGCTCATGCTCGCGCGAATGCCTGCAACCTCGTCGAGGACAAGTTGGAGGCGATGGTTGTTAATCGCCAGCTGACGATCATTCTCCTTTGCCATGTGGAAGCGGGATTCATAGCTCTCCAGAGTACTCTTGAGCTCTTCCATCTTTGACATCCGCACTTCCAACAATGATATTCGGTGATGAGGCTCGCAGATCGCTAGCTGGTCAAATTTGCTCTCCAGCTCCAGGTAGGCGCGAGCAGCAGCATGACGATATTCCATGCCCGGTAACCCCATGACGTCGATGAAGGCCGCCCCTGGAGTCGCCGGCCGATCTGACAGCAAATGAAAGTCGCCAGGTTAGACAAGGTATTTAGCCGCCCTATACGACATCAATAGCAACACATACCGCGGCGAGGAGATCTAGATCGGCGAGGAGAGGATCCACGAGTTGGCTCATCTCGTCGGCTTGAAGATGGCCCACCAGCGTGCTCGGCCGCCCTGCCTTGCCCGCTCCCTCCTTGTTCAGCATCCGCAACTCTTGGCGGGAAGTAGCTCGGCCGCGGCTTGACCGGCTTACTGACCGCGGGATGTGATGAAGGAGGCGGAGGGAGCGGCGAACTCGCCGGTGGCTGAGGATTCTTCAGCGGAGGAGGCGGAGGAAGTCGCGTCGTGGCGACTTGAAAAGGCGCGACCAGAGGCGACGACAGCGGCATGGATACGGTTACCGACTGGATGGTGGCGACGTTTGAAAGAGGCGGCGACGGGGGTTGAGAAGAGCTCGCCTCGTGTAGAGAAGACCTCGCCGGAGGCAGTGCAGAACTCGCGGCGGGCGGAGCAGAACTCCTCGCGGGCAGCGCAGAACTCGTCGGGAGACCCTTGCTCACCGGCGGATCCTTCTTGGACTGAGGGTCCTTCGGCAAAGGATCCTTGCTCGCCAGGGTCGTCTTCCTCGGCGGAGGATTCTTCGACGGCAGTTCCTTGCTCGCCAAAGGAACCGAGGCCTCAGATGTTCTTTTGTCGCCGATATTGATCCGCACCGTGTGCGCGGTCTTTACTGGTCTCCCGGCAGGAAGGGCGACCAGCGGCGCGGAGCTCAACGGGGCGACATTCAGAACCGCGCCAGCGCCCCCCGAGGGAGAATTTGCGAGTATCATGGTCAAGTTAGCAAGCAATGGAAACGACCGTCAGAACAAGAAAACATCTCGGCAAAAATGACAACCTGACAGGTCGACAACTTCAACTTGCTGCGGCACCGGAGTGGAGGCGAGTTCCGGGGCCAGGGTCGTGGCGAGCTCAAGGATGTCGAGCGAGTCGAGGAAGCTCGCATCAGATGCGGCGACATTGGGGATGTCGTCAAGCCCCAGGTCGCTGAGCAGTCGCTAATACTCGGCAGAGCAGCTCGCCGAATAAGTGTTGGATGTTTCTTTCCGAGCTCCGATGTCGCTCAAAAACAGCGGAGATTGTGTACAACCCGTATTCGTCGAGAGTGGGTCCTACCACAGCCAGGTCAGTAGAAGTCAATATCAACAAGTCAAGGCAGGAGTCAAAGTCAGCACTCAAGATCGCGAAAGGCCTGGGCGAGTATAGGCGAGCTCCCCTCGCATACTCACCGGGTAGGCGACTAGGCGAGATACTCGCCCAGCCCGTGCGAGTTCCTCTGGAAATCGCCTAGTCGCCAGGGGCTGGGGTATAAATATGACCCCCCTCCCCTTGCATTTGCCTATAAATAGGACCCTAGGGGTACGAGGTGAAGCACTTGAAATCCTCGGCAGGATACTCGCGCGCTTCAGTTTCGGGATACTAGCTAAATCTTTGGATTCTTTTTCCTTGGAGAGCAAGTCGCGACCTTGCGACCTCGCCAGCTAGCTTCCCTCGTACCCAGTTCGGCCATCCTTGGTTGAGAAGGGGCTGCTCCTTTCGAGCATCCGGGTACGTGGTGGGACCTTCCTGCCGCAATATCTGGGGTCCTGTTTAACTTGATTCTTCGTTCTAGTCATCTTTGCCGTCTGATCTAGCAGCGGATTTGCAACCAATGATGTGATCGACGAGTTCAGGTGAGATAGCTCTATTGAGAGTGAACTCCGCCTTCGCATTTGTTCTCTTCCAAGTCTTCACTTCCTGAGCATTATCACCAGCAAAAACTACTTCTTGAATATCATCTCCTCCAACCACCTCCCAGAGGTCCTGACATAGAAGATAACTCTTCATACAAGACTTCCACTTCTTGAAGTTAGTATGTGTTAGGAGTTCAATACCGAGACCTCTTGCATATCCTGCTTCCATGACTCTAACACTGGTTCCCTTTTCACAAGAGCAACAACAACTTCTAGTTGATCACTGCTTATCCACTCCAACCTCCCTCTGATAACATGTAAAATTTTTCGGATCTTGGAATGAGCGGGAGTTATATCAACTAAAAAGTTAGATCACAGCCAGAGACACATGTAGCAACAAGAAATCTTTATCGATAATAACAGTCTTCTTACAAGGTGAGACATATATGGCGAGACATGATTTTACCAGCATGAAAAAACAACAGAACAAAAAACAGAAAGATAACTGCGGACAGAGAACAGAGTCCGCCGAAATCGCCACAACCCGCAACTGCTGTCCGTCAGACCGCCGAGACCGGCACACTGAACTAGCCGCTCGAACACGAACACAGTCGGCAACCTCCAGAACCAGACCGCCGCTTCAGAATTTATGCACTCCACAAATTGTTATCCGCGAATTGCCCCAAGTCGTCAGCTAGAAGAAAAGCTGTTTGGTCTTATCCACACAACCTGCACAGACAAGTTACTTCAGCAAGCCGCGCGATCAGAAAACTCAGACCGCAGGTTCCAACGCGAGTTTGTGCCTACTGTTCTTCGATGATTATGCTGTCACCGGGGGGTCCTATTTATAGGCACGGAGAGAGATGTGGTCACCGCCCTAGCTGATAGGATCATCTCCCCCAGCCCGCAATCAGCCTTCACCAGTCCGCCCAGTCCGCTTGGACATGGTCGGTCCACAAGACAACCCGCCTACAACACTCTTTGATAAGGACCAGTCTGCAACACCTGCGAACACCACTCCAGCTCGCAACAGACCGCCGAGTCCGCCAAGTCCGCCGAGTTCGCCAAAGGTAGGCAAGACAGTTCACAACAAGACTATGAACAAAGCATCAGACCGCCAAGTCCGCCGGACCAATATCGATCTCCCGAACTCCAACTTCAGTCCGCATAGGCCGCTCAAGATCAATCTTCATGACTTCCTCTATACACAAGGCCGCACCGCAGCCTGCATAGACCGCGTCCTTCAGTCCGCTGAGCTGTCCGCGCAGTCCGCGCGGTTTGCTTGATCAGTAACTTACACTTCAACAATTTCAACATAAACAAAGGGGAAATACCAAGTGTCGACACCCAGAGCCTCATGGAGTCGACACCCAGGGCCTCATGAAGTTAGCACCCAGGGCCTCATATATTTGGCACTATGAATAGATCGCCGGATTCTAGGAAGAATCAATCCAAAATCTGTGATCATCAATAACCAACCCCTACACTTATTTAAATAGACAGCTCCTTTAGGGCAACCATTTTGAACAGTACAAATCACACGATCAAAACGGGCCTAAACTCACTAAAAAATGATATAAATAAATAAAAATACATCAAAATATGAAAACATTGCTCTCAACGCGACTGCTAACACGCGCCATCCATCAGGTGATTCAAAATATGGTGGTAACTAATCAAGTTCGAAGAAGCCCAGTAACTCGTGCTACAAAACTCTTGATCCCCAATCAAAGAGAACTTGGGGCGAGTAAAATCCCAAAGAAAAAAAAATATGGAGACTAATATCATGGAGGTGATTTAAGTAAGGGGATCAAAACCCCTATTTAGACGATTTTATGCACCCATAAAAATGTTTTCAATGGCCCATGACAATAGACATTGTTAAGTTCAGCAAACGCTTAAACTTATGTTTCAAAGCTAGAAATATTGCAAGGTAGAACTTTGACTCCAAATTGAAGCTCGAATTCTTGTTCGCAGATAAAATGCTTGTCTTGCATTACTTCATTACATTTTTTAATCTTATCATATATGCAGTTTAAAGTGAACTTATTAAGATAGGAAATAAACACACATAACTCGTCTAATCTTGAAGCATCAAGAGGCGGAGCTTTGCCGCAAAATTACCTAATTCACAGCCACTCGACCTCTGTATTGATGTTTTACCATGTTTAGATGTCCTATTTTTAAGGAGTCTAATAAAGTAAAGCTGACAGCTTAATGAAGTAATTTTCACAGATTTGAGGACAAACTGCCTGGAGTAGATGTTTTCATTTGCACCGCTGATCCAACATTAGAGCCCCCTACAATTGTAATCAACACAGCTTTATCAGTCCTGGCCTATGATTATCCGCCAGAGAAACTGAGTGTCTATGTATCTGATGATGGCGGTTCTATCTTTACTTTCTATGCTCTACTAGAGGCATCGCGGTTCGCAAAATCATGGATTCCTTTCTGTAGGAAGTTCAATGCACAGCCTATGTCCCCAGCCCTCTTCTTCTCAAAATCATCAGCAACAGTACATAATTCAAATGTCTCAGAGTGGACGGCTATGAAGGTAGGAGTTCTCAGTTCACTTTTTCAGAATTTTGCAAGAGGAAAAACATTCGATAAATATCTGAATTCTTTTCGGTATAGAAATTGTATGAAGATATGGAACGTCGAATTGATGCGGAGATGAAACATGGTGACATATCGAATGAGATTAAGGCACAGCATGAAGCATTTTCAGAGTGGAGCTCCAAAACTACTTCTAAAGATCACCAAGCCATTGTCAAGGCATGCCATTTTTTCTTTTCTTCTGTTGTTTTTGGATGAATGAACTCTGCAAATTTGTAATGAACCGTGGACAAATCTTGTTTTATTTTGCAGATACTAATTGATGGAAGGGACAAGAATGCTCAAGACACTGATGGATTTGCCATGCCTACATTTGTTTATGTGGCCCGTGAGAAACGCCTAAACTATCACCATAATTTTAAAGCCGGGGCTCTGAATGCATTGGTAGAAACAGCAGAAAAACCATGCTTTTGTCTTCTTCATCTTATAGTAACCTTACATAGAATTTCTTGACTAATCAGATATCTTTTAAAGCATGCAGCTGAGAGTTTCTGGGGAGATAAGCCACGGCCCGATCATTCTCACTATCGACTGTGATATGTGTGCTAATAGTTCTCAGCCGATCAGAGATGCATTGTGCTTGTTCATGGATGAAGAGAGAGGCCATGAGTACGCTTTTGTACAGTTCGCTCAATACTTTGTTAATCTCACGGAGAATGACTTGTACGCAAGTTCTTTCAAAATTGTTCACGAGGTAGCTTCTTAAATTCATAAAGTTTGAGAAATTTGTTTTTGACTAATGAAATAAGATATCATAAAGAGTTAATAATCACATTTTACAACACCAAAATATGCATCACTTGACAAGAATTTGTTCAGAATGAGGATTCATATGGTCGACTCCAAATTGTTGGATAGATTTGCTAAGCTCTTTTGAAAAATTCATTGCGTTGAAGGTGTATTTTCCTGGGCTAGATGGACAAGGAGGTCCATTCTACACCGGCTCATGCTGCTTCCATAGGAGAGAATGTCTGAATGGGAGAATATACAGTCATGAGACAAATAAAATTTGGCTGGAAAGACAACGACCGAAGATCCATGAAGAAAGCATTGGAGCTTTAGAGGAGAGAACAAGGAGTCTTGCAACTCGCTCTTATGAAGAGAACACTCAATGGGGAATTGAGGTTTGAATATACATTTATTCTCATTTGTAAGAGCAATAATGAAGCTTCTTTCTTTCACAATGGCAATGCTGCAGATGGGCGTGAAGTATGGCTGTGCTGTCGAAGATATCATCACCGGATTCACCATTCAATGCAGGGGCTGGAAATCAGCATATTTGAATCCTAAAAGAGCAGCATTCCTCGGTCTTGCTCCAACAACACTCTCTCAATCTCTGGTACAGATTCAGAGATGGGCTGAAGGGCACCTCCAATTTTTACTGTCCAAGTATTGTCCTCTCCTGTACGGTTTCGGCAGAACAAAGCTCGGCCTTCAAATTGGGCACATCTTTTGTGGTTCATGGGGTTTCAGCTCCATTCCGACTCTTATCTATGTTGTAATCCCTTCTGTTTGCATCGTTCATGGGATTTCTGTATTCCCTGGTGTATGTCTATCTTTGAATTCCCTCTTAATTCATATTCTCTCCTGCAGACTTTTTGGTACTTTGCACCCCCGAATCATCCTATTTTAACACTTTGCATCCTAAATTTTTAAAATTGACACTTTGCACTCCCTAATTATAGATTTTTGGCACTTTGGACCCCAAAGCTGAATTTAAGGGATATTTATGTCCGAGCACCACCCAAAATGCTCATTTTGGCACTTTGCAAATAGCCGAAATAAGGTAGTTCGGGCTGCAAAGTGCCAAATGAACATTTTGGGTGGTGCCCGGACCCGAAATATCCCTTTAATTTCAACCTTGGGGTGCAAAGTGTCAAAAATTTGTAATTAGAGGGTGTGAAGTGACAATTTTAAAAATTTGGGATGCAAAGTGCCAAAATAAGATATTTTGGGGGTGCAATGTGCCAAAAAGCCTCCCCTGCATGATCCTTCTTTCAAAGGCTGATTGTTTGTGTGTGTGTGTGTATGCAGGTTTCCAGTTTTTGGTTTGCGCCATTTGCATTTGTGATTGCATTCAGCAATGCTTTTAGCTTCTGGGAGTCACATTTTTATGGAGCAACATTCAAGTGTTGGTGGAATGGGAATAGAATGGACTTATATCGCAGGACAACTTCATACCTTTTTGCCTTGGTGAATACAACTCTAAAGCTGCTCGGCATTGCCGACTCATCCTTCGTCGTTACGCCAAAGGTGGCTCATGAAGAGTCTTTGAAGAGGTATGAGCGAGAGATCATCGAGTTCGGGTCAACTTCGCCGATGTTCACGGTGCTGTCGACGGTGGCAATGCTTAACCTCTTTTGCTTGATTGGGGGAGCTGTAAAAGTGATGGCAGGTGGAGGAATGGGATCTCTGGAACAACTGTCCCTGCAATTCTTCTTGTGTGCGGCTTTGGTGTTTATAAACTTGCCCATCTACCATGCCTCCTCCTTCAGAAACGATGAAGGACGGATTTTGATGAACACCACACTTCTATCCGTTGTAATTGCTACAGTCGCTTGTTTCGTACCTATTTTTTAGAACAAGGTGGCAAGAGACCTTTCATTGCAACATCTTAAGCATGAATGCCAGTTTTATGGAGTTTATTATGTTATGTTATTGCCGGATATAAACTGAAAAAATTGAGACCCTGAAGTGTTGCAGTCTTTAAGCGCTCATGTAGCATGCCATATGTACTTATGTACATGCTATCTTTCTTTTGAATGTTTTGAGTTTTTTTGGACATAATTGATTGGTTGCTATTATTCTGATTTTATGTTGTTTATTGTTTTTCTAAATAATCTCGTTATAGTGGAATAAAGGCAGAAGTGTTGTTGTTCTAAATAAATGTGTGTATGATATGCAGTGCTGTCATGCTATTTACTTTTTAGCGTTCATGTACAAGTCTTGTGTGCGTAAGATGCACCGAGGAATGCTCGAGGGTGTGCGTCCGGTGGGACCCCCTGAGGCGCCGAGGAATGCTCGATTTCTCAGCACTGGTAGGAGGTAATCCTTCAGAGTGTGCGTCCGGCAGGACCCCCTGAGTCTTATTCCCTATTCGAAGTTGCTTCGACTTCTCAATACTGGTATAAGGTAAGCCTCGAGTGTGTGCTCCGGAGTGATCCCCCGAGTGTCATTCTTTATTCCAAGTTTCTTCGATTTCTCGGCACTGGTAGGAGGTAAGCCTCGAGTGTGTGTGTTTGGCTGTACCCCCCTCTTGTGCCTTTCCCTATTCCAAGTTGATTTGACTTCTCCACACTGGTAGGAGGTAAGTCTTGAGTGTGCGCGTCTGGCACGACCCCCCCCCCCCCCCCCCCCCCCCCCCCCCCCCCCCCGAGTGTCATTCCCTACCAAGTGTCATTCCCTATTTCAAGTTACTTCGACTTCTCAGCACGGGTAAGAGGTATGCCTCAAGTGCGTGCGTCCGGCGGGACCCTCTGGGTGTCAACCCTATTCCAAGTTACATCGGCTTCTCAGAGCTGGTAGGAGGTAATCTTCAAGTGTATGCATACGACGGGACCCTGAGTTCAATTCCTTATTCCAAGATGCTTTGACTTTCGGCACCAAGGTTGTCAGGATCGAGATCCAAGATGAGAATGTTTCGAGGTTGGATCAGATCAGATCGTTGGATCTGATCGAGGATCGCAAGATACTACAACATTCATAAATAATATTTAAAATATAAAATTAAATTTTGCATCATTCAATTAATGCTCAAATAATAAAAAATCAATAAATTGAGCAGTATGTGAATAATTATATTAAAGTTTTTTGAATAACTAAATCATAAAGATAATACCATACAAAGTTCACTCTCAGTTTTAGGTAGAACACTCAATGTCTACTAATAATTAAAACAAATCTAGACTGATGGATTGGTGGAAGCCTTAAAGCAGAAAGATGAACCTAGACTGCTAGATGTCTCGTACGTTGCAAGCAGGAAGCTTGAATTACTTGTATACTGAATTTCTAACTGCTAGATTACTCGTACGCAAGAAAGGAAGAGAAGATGTTGGCCTGAAATTAAAAAGCAGGAAGCAATTGAATTACCAACCATCGGATTGCTCACATGCAAAAATATAAGATATGACATTGACACCAATTGAAATTGAATCTTATAAGGAAGGAAAAGGAAGACATTGTCTGCACAGGAAGTGACCGAAGACACCACTCTTAGCTTTTGTTTGCTGGCAGTAAGCAGCATGATATGATTCTGTGATGGGGTTTGGGGCGGGATTTGGATAAGGTAAAGCAATGAGTTATAAGTGTTGGACCGATTGAATGGGGTCGGGATCGGGTTGGAAATATTTCTAGTCATCTTTGGCTAGATCGGTAGAATCAGGTCGGGATCGCGATCCTAAAGATCCTAAAATTTGGATCGCTGTCCCAACCGATTATGTGCTGATTTAGATCTTAGATAAGATCCGGATCGATTTACAAAACACTCAATCACTTCATAGATAACCACTAGTCGTGTAAATTGGTCTGGATCATACCTAGGATCTAAATCGGCACATAGTCGGCTGGGATCGCGATCCAGATTTTAGGATCGTGATCCCGACCTGATTCTACTGATTTAGCCAAAGGTGACAAGAAATATATCCAACATGATCCTGACCTCATCAAACCGGTCCAACACCCATAACTCATTGCTTAACCTTATCTCAATCCTGCCCTAAACCCCATCACAGAATCATATCATGTTGCTGATTGCAAGCAAATAGAGGCTAAGAGTGGTGTCTTTGGTCACTTCCTGTCACAACCCGCATTTTCTCCGCATTAAAAGATATATCAAAGTAAGGAGAAAACACGTGTCATGATGCCACGTCAGCAGCGGATAACTGCAGACGTTCAGGCGAGACCTTAACTAGACACTTTTTTTGAAAATTTATACGTTAATTAAGGGAAATCAAGTTTTAAGTTAAGTAGTTAGCCGTATCCCTCGGCTTACTGGGTCAACTAGTGCATAAATAAAAATATACTTATACGCTGCACAAAAATACTTTTATTTGGTTGATTTTAACATCCTACATGAGTATAAACATCCCCAAAGGATAACTCATGCTATGCAAGACTTTATATTTATAATAAGTATAAGAAAAAGTGTTTACGCTAACCAGAAAGTAGTGACTTAGTTTCGAAAGAGATGACAACTATGATATACTAATAATAAGGTTTTATAAGTTAAAAATATCTAACATGCAGTCCTATCATAAAACATCCTAGAGAGCAAGTAATCCAAACAATCCGAAAGAAAATAACTAGCAGCTAGTAAAGTGTCCAAAACTCAACAACCCTGTGGGAGTCAATAACCTGACACGAACCCACATAACCAAAAGTATGTCTGAACTGAGTAAAGTAAAACTAAAAAAAATAACAAACTACCTCGCTACGGTGAGGTGAAAGCCACAACCAACAATGCTACACTGAAACTCCAAAGAAAGCTCCACTATCTGCTACCGCTCTGAACCTAAGGCATTCCAAAGACGGAACACCTCAGCAAGAAGGTACAAGTGATGCCAGAAAACTTAAGCAAAAGCAAGCACAGGTCATAAGGGGTACCAACCAAACACCAAAAGTACTGAAGTAAAGTACATAAGTAAAGTGCCAAAATCGGAAAGGAACACTTACGTGAATCGTCACGTACATCAAAATACACCAGATGCACAAAGCTATAAGGGAGAAAACATGATTAACTCATAAGAAAGAATTTGCATAAGTTTATTTGCCACACATGGTCAACTCTACCTAAAAAATACGGGCGAGGTGGTCGCTCATCCGGACACACCCTCACGGATAAACATCCGTCTAACTGTGGTTGGAGAATCATTCACTCCGCCATACACTGATATATGCCCAAACAACACCCGGTAGAGTTCCACAAGGTACTAATAAAAGAAACAAACATTGCAGAGGTGGTTTCGTCCACAAATGCCGCAACCAAGAAAACCCATGATATATCTCAATACTAGGCACATCGGATTCTACTAAACATCGCTAGATTTTGGAAACGGTTGATCAACCTGTAGGAAGGATTCAAGACCTTAAATATACTATAGCACGTCCTACATGATGGTTTGGGATGATTAAAATCTAATGATTTAAACACATCATCAAAATCATAAACAACGCCACAAGGTTGGATTATCATAACAAGAACTTAATAATACAAGTGGATCTCTAGCGAAAGATTAAAATGGTACTATTAATCGAAAAGAAAATCATGATAACATCACTAAATAAAGAAGATTAGCAATTCCATCAAGATTGGAAGAGGAGGGAAGAGGGGAAAAAACCACCACTTGTCTTGGTTTTGCCAGAAAAACTCTCCAAATCACTCCTCGTCGTAGATCGGGGCTAAAGAAGACGGGAGATGTCGGAATCTAAAAAAAATGGCTGAAATAAAAGTTAGAGCCAAAAACCCTAACGAGAAAATCTCAAGAGATGGGAAAGTTTTACCACAATGACGTAGCCCTTGTTGAGAGCTTTTCGGATCTACGTTTGGTTAAAGATTTTGAGCACAGGAGCACCGTCGATGGCCACCGGAAGATTCACGAACGAACGTTCTATCTCTCGCTCTCGCTTCTCTGGTTCGGTGAAAGAGGAGTTCGACTTAAAGAAGAAGAAGAAGTTTATATATATATATATATAATAAATATCATATTAAAATTATTACACTTAAGAGAGTGTTTAGGGGTCAGCTGAACCGGATTTCTCGAGAAGGGGCTTAGATTTCTCGAGAAGGGGCTTGCATTTCTCGAGAGGAAATTCTGGATGGATTTCTCGAGAGCAACATGGACCTCTCGAGAACAAACAAGGACTTCTCGAGAGCTTCAAGACATCTCGAGAACTAAAGGATGGATTTCTCAAGAGCTTCAGGACCTTTCGAGAACTAAGGAACGACATCTCGAGAAAGAAGCAAGGCTTCCCGGGAACAAATCAACACTTCTCGGGAAAGAATATAAAATTTCTTGGGAACAACTCCCGGCTTCTCGAGAAACAGAGCTAGCCATCACGGGAAAAAATAACACTTCTCGGGAACAACTCCCGGCTTCTCGAGGACAGGTCATGGCTTTCTCGAGAACAGAGTAGGGCAGTTTTCAGAAACTCAGATTTGTCTTCTATATCAGAATCAGTCAACGATACAGACTAAATGCACTCCGATTTGAACAAAATTCGCTTCGTAGACGAAATTCGGCGCTATGAATCTAATGACGAAGACAAAAAAAACTAGAATCTGATGCACCATTCTAGAGACACTATCACCACATGCTCACAACAAGCATAAATATCACAAAACTTCAAATATGCGTCAAGACTCCAAATATGCAACAAAACTGGCAAGCAAATCCAAAAACACAAACTTAATTCTTCTAACATGAAAACCTTCAATCTTGTCAAAAACCCCAAAATTTGGTCGAACAGACCTAACAGACGCGAAGATGCACTAACGGTGCAGCGCTGTCAACATGACATTAAAAAAATAACGCCCCGACGTCATAAATATGACATTACCAAATCAAATAATTATCAAAAAGTCGGGGGTGTTACAGTCACTCCCCTAAAAAGAAGGTTCGTCCCGAAACTTAACACTACTCCAAAACCAAACCAAAACGAGAAAATCAAATACATCCAAAAGCATGGAGATATACTAGAAACTAAGGGAAAAGATGCGGATGAGATTCCCTCATCGCTGACTCCAATTCCCACGTCGTGCTCTCGACGTCTTGATTTCGCTAGAGAACCTTAACCATGGGAATGGTCTTTCTCCGCAACACTCGATCTTGAGATTCCAAAACACGAACAGGCTCTTCCACATACGAAAGGTTGGGCTGAATCTGGGGCACCGAGTCAAGGACTTGACGATCGCTACGGACACACTTCCGCAACTGGCTCACATGAAACACATCATGGACACCAGGGAAGGTAGCAGGCAAATCCAGCCTATAAGCTGACACTCTGATGATCTCAAGAATCTGAAAAAGTCCCACATACCGGGGATCTAACTTGTGGTTCCTTCCAAATCTTTTAACACCTGGCATCAGAGAGACTTTCAAAAAAAACCAAGTCCCCAACGACAAACTCCAGATCGACCCTTCGCCGATTAACATACTTCTCATAACGCTCTTGTGCTTATCTCTAATATAAGTTACATCACAATTCATCTCTTCAAGGGCTTTCGGACCTAGCAATGGTCTCTCACCAACCTCAGCCCAAAACAAAGGAGTCCTACAACGCCTCCCATACAAGGCCTCAAACGGGACCATCTACAGACTCTCTTGATAACTATTATTGTATACAAATTCCATGAGTCTGAGATGCTCATCCCAAGCACCACCGTGATCCAATATGTAACACCTGATCATATCTACCACGATCTGATTTAACCTTTCTATCTGACCATTTGTCTGCGGATGATAGGCGGTGGAATACCTTAAATCGGTACCCAAACCCTCCTGTAAACTCTTCAAAAAGCTAGACTAAACCAGGAGTCTCGATTCGATACAATGCTAACAGACACTCTATGTAATCTGATGACCTCATCAAGATATAACTCAACTATCTTTTTCAAAGAATACTCAATCTTAAAGGGCACAAAGTTAGCACACTTTGTCAATCTATCAACTCTCACCCAAACAGAGTCGTGTCCACAGGGATATCTTGGTAAACCAGTGATGAAGTCCATCAAAATACTCTCTCACTTCCAGCTTAAAATATCTAGTGGTGTTAATTTACCACCAGGCCTTTTATGGCCAGCCTTAACACGCTGACACGTATAACATTCGAACACAAACTTTGCTATATCATTCTTCATTCCTGACCACTAAAAAATTTGCTTTAGATCCAAGGTGTAATGACCCGATCCAAGATAGGGTTCTAGCAAATAACCTGAGGTAGGGTTCTTGTAAAGAATCTGAGGCTATATGAGTGTTGTCACTCTGATGCGTACGATCCAATGTGTGGATCTGAGTTGTAAGATCATTTTGATCTGAGTTATTAGAGAAGTTGGCCTAGTCCAATACATTGTTAAATAGGTGAAAGGGAAAGTGGATGTACCAATAACTGAAGAACCACTATAAATACTTGTGTGCTTTATGTAGTGTGCTTTGTTCTTTCTTTCTGTACTATAATAGTCAACAAATTCTAAACAGATTAAAAACATTGAAACAGCTATTCACCCCCACCCCTTTAGGTGATTAGAATACCCTTAATATTTTAAGTGGTATCAGAGAGAGATTGTTCAAAAAGCACTTGACAGTCTGAACAAGAAACTCAAGGGTATAAAAGGTCTTTTCACCATGACTCCTAGTGAAAGATACAAAGAGCTAAGTTTAATGAAACTTCTCATTTGCAAAAAAATTGAATATAAAAGAATATGATGTGGTTGTTTATGAGTATATATAACAATTAAAGAGGGACCCTTCATTCTCATGAAGGTCTCTGTCATTGATGCTAACCAGAGAACTCCAGAGAAGTATTGCAAGATAACAAAAGATGAGATTGTTTTGTCCACAATGGACAAGAGGGCCAAGAACATAATAGTGAGTGTTATAGATGATTCTATATTTCAAAACTTGATTCACTATATAACTGTGAAGGAAATGTGGGACTGTCTGATAGTATATATGGAAGGCAAAAAGTAAATACAAATGATATGAAATATTTGTTGAACCAAAAATATGAAGCCTTTAAGCAAGAGAAGAAGGATTCCATAACTGATTGCTATAAAAAATTCTTCAAGATAGTTAACGGCCTGAAGACTTATGTCAGACAGTTTTCAGACAATCATCTTAATGATAAGTTCTTGAGATCCCTCAATAAAGATTGAGGTATCAAGATATGTGTCACAAGAAAGATGAGGAATCTGGAAAATATTCAGCGCCATATTCTATTTGGTAAGCTATTATCCCATGAGCTGCAACTCAATACAAAAAAGGTAGAGGAAGAGGAAGCTAGATCTCACTCCAAATAAAAGTTTGTGTCTTTCAAAGATGAAAGCTCCATGAGTTGCAGAGAGAAGACCCCTTCACCTCAAAGAAGGGTTGTTGATTTACACAGTTTTGAAACCATCACTTCTGATGTTGAGCTTACTAATGGAGAACTTACCTTATTCTCCAAGCAGTTTAAGAAAATGTTAAGCAAGATGAGATAATGAAATAACAAACCCTCTTCCACCTCTAACTCAAAGAAGCATCTCAACTACTCTGACAGATCAAGCAAAGATCTCAAAGGGGACAAGTATGTTTCCAAATAGAAAAAAACATTGTATTACTGATGTTATCTGTGATTATTGTAACATGCCTGGACATGTCATTGCTGATTGTTCAGTTAAGAGAAAATAGAATAAGAAGTTTGAAGAGAAGATCTATCACAAGGACAAGAAACCTGCAAAAGAGCTTCATGGTCAAGAAGAAGATAAGCCTGAGTGACCGTGATTCAGATCCATCCGAGTCAGAAGAGGAAGCCTATATTGGGCATGTAGCTATGTCAGATGAAGAAGAATATCCTATTACTAGGGTGGGCATCAGGGCTCACCTATCACTGTCTGACAGTGACACTAAAGATGAAGACAATTTGTGTTCTCATGGTCATGACAGATGAGGAAGATCAGTATGACTCTAATTCTGATGAGGCAAATACTAAAGCATCTTTATCATTGACTGAATCTAATTATAAACAGGTGTAGAGTCAGGAGCAATCTCATTATCTGATAATGAGGGTAAATTTGAATCAAAAAAAGAATTTAATGATCTAGTTGAAACACATGTGCTTTAGCGTGTGCGTCCGATGGGACCTAAATGCATCGAGGAATGCTCAATTTCTCAACACTAGTAGGAGGTAATCCTCAAGTGTGTGCATTCGGCGGGACACCCCTTAGGTGTTATTCCCTATTCCAAGTTACGTTGAATTCTCAGCACTGGTATGAGGTAAGCCTCGAGTGTGAGCGTCCAGATGGACTCCCCGAGTGTCATTCCTTATTCCAAGGTTCTTTTACTTCTCAGCACCGGTAGTAGGTAAGCCTCAAGTGTGTGTGTCAGGTAGGACCCCCCGAGTGGCATTCCCTATTCTAAGTAGCATCGACTTCAAAATATTGGTAGGAGGTAAGCCTCGAGCGCGTGCATCCAATAAGACCCACGAGTGTCATTCCTTATTCCAAGTTGCTTCGACTTCTCATCACTGGTAGGAGGTAAGCCTCGAGTGTGTGCATTTTGTAAGACCATCAGAGTGTCATTCCATATTCCAAGTTACTTCAACTTCTCATCGCTGGTAGGAGGTAAGACTCAAGTGTGTATATCCGGCGAGACCCCCCGAGTGTCATTCCCTATTCCAAGTTGATTCGCCATCTCAGCACTGGTAGGTGGTAAGCCTCGAGTGTGTGTGTTTGGTGGGACCCCCTCCCCCATGTGCCTTTCCTTATTCCATATTGATTCGACTTCTCAGCACTGGTAGGAGGTATGCATCGAGTGTGCACGTCTGGCACAACCCCCCAAGTGTCATTCCCTATTTCAAGTTACTTCGGCTTCTCAACACATATAAGAGGTATGCCTCAAGTGCGTGTGTTCGATGGGACCCTCCTGGTGTCATCCTTATTCCAAGTTACATCGGCTTCTCAGAACTGGTAGGAGGTAAGGCTCAAGTGTGTGCATCCGGCGAGACCCCTGAGTGCAATTCCTTATTCCAAGATGCTTCGATTTATCAACACTGGTAGGAGATAAGCCTCGAGTGTGTGCATCCGGTGGGACCCCACAAGTGTCATTCCCTATTCCAAGTTGCTAAATCTCTTTGCACTTGTAGGAGGTAGGCCTCGAGTGTGTGCGTCTGGCAGAACCATCCAAGTGACAATCCTTATTCCAAGTTGATTTTACTTCTCAACACGGGTAAGGGGTAATGATGGGAATATTGCCCACAATATTTTAGATTTGAAAAAGTGATATTGTCAATGATAAATACATTTTGTATTTGATGAATATTTGAGTTGATTTGTGTAGGTAGAATGTAAATGTAAATAATTTACTTTGAATGAACCAAGGGATCAGTATAGACCAATAGAACACTAAATCACTTCACAAAATTGGTTTAAGTGCAGAAGTATTGTGTGAAGATGCAATAACGAGTTCATTCATGATAAGTGTTGTGAAGACATGCAAGATTAGCTTGACTATCATAACAAGACAAGTTCTAAGTACAAAAGTGCCATGTTAATGGACATCTCACGACACCTCAACATCACATAAGTAGAAGAAAAGCTCCAAGACAAGTAGCGTTCTGTTAATAGTCATTACACAATGCCATAATTTCTCACAGTTCAGAATATCTCAAATTGCCCTCAAAGTATTCTAAGTACAAAAGCGTCATGTCGATAGACATCACATGATGCTAACACTGTATTAAAGCTCAACACAAAATGCCATAGAAGAAGAAAAGTTTCTAAGCTGAATAGCGTTGCGTTCATTTTGTAATCAGATAGAAAGAATGGTTAAGTCCAAATGCATCGTGTAAGGAGAATTTAGCATTATGTTATATTCAAATTAAGGGATTTCAAATTGTCGTCAGCGCTGAAAGCAAATGTCAAATAAATCTTTTATGGAAAGGCGTCAAACACATTTTGTTTCTTCCCGACTGTTAAAGATGTGAGGCCTATAAAATGAAAAAAAGGTTGTAAACCCTTAACTTTGTAACTTTGAAAAGCTTTGCTAGCCGGCCGTCAAAACTAATACAACAGTAATCTCTAAGAACAGACAAGTCGAAAATTTTTTTGAAGAAGTCTGTCTGCAAAGGAAGGAAAAGAATCATAAACTTCTATAAAGATTGTTCAAGCTCTCATATCAAAAAATCCTTCTAGAACAAGAATACTTCTATTCAGAAAGGTCTATTACTGTTCCTGCTCTCAAGAAAAATCTGTTGAAGATTTAGTGTTATTCAAAATAAGGCTTTGTCACTACAAAGTCTAAGAAGAACACTTCAAAGAGTAATTAACATTGAGTCTAGTTCTATTATAACAGACTACTTTATATTTACTGTTATAAGATCTCTTTGAGATCTGAGTGGGCTTTTATGAAAGCCTAAGGTAGGATTTATATGTGAATCTGAGTGTAGGGTTGCTACTGAGGTCTGAGCGTATGGCTTTTATGAAAGCCAGAGGTAGGGTTCTAGCAGAGAACCTGAGGTAGGATTCTTGGAAAGAATCTGAGACTGTAGGAGTGTTGTCACTTTGAGGTGTAGGATCCAAGCTAGGTGTGGTTCTGAGCTATAAGATCTCTTTGATCTAAGTTATTGGAGAAGTTGGTCTAGTCTAGTATACTGCTAGATAGGTGGAGTGAGAAAGTGGATGTACCGATAACTGGGGAATCACTATAAACACATGTGTTTTTTGTGGTATACTTTGTTCTTTCGTTTTGTATTAGAATAGTCAACAAATTTTAAAAAAGTAAAAATATTAAAACACCTATTCACCCCCCCTAGGTGAATAGATTACCTTTAATCTTTCAAATTGTATTAGAGGAAGGTTGTTCAAAAAAGTCTTGACAGTCTGAACAAGATGCTCAAGGGTATAAAAAGTCTATTCACCATGACTTATAATGAAACCTATAAAGAGCTAAGTTCAATGAAACTTTCCATTTGTAAAAAAGGAATTTTGGAATATGGAAGGAGAGGGTGAGGATGTTTATGTAAGCCTCAGACCCCAGAATATATATAAAAATTGAAGAGGGACCTTTCATTCCCATGAAGGCCTCTGCCATTGATGCCAACCAGAGAACTCCAACGAAGTATTCTAAAATGACAATAGATGAGGTTGTTTAGGCCATAATGGCAAGAGGAACGTGAACATAATAGTGAGTGTTATATATGATTCTACATTTCAAAACTTGATTTATCGTATAACTGCCAAGGAAATGTGGGACTATCAGATAGTATATATGGAAGGCACAAAGAAAGTTAGGGATGATAGGAAATCTCTGCTGAACCAAGAATATGAAGCCTTCGGGAAAGGGAAGAAGAATTCCATAGTTGATTGTTATGAAAAATTCTTCATGATAGTTAATGGGCTGAAGACTTATGGTAGTCAGTTTTCAAACAATGATCTTAATAATAAGTTCTTGGTATCACTCAATAAGGAGTTGGGTGTAACACCTCCCCTGTAATGACTATATAATACGGGTCCAATCGGGGCCCCACAACATATAGATGCCATAATTTTAATATTATAAAGTAATATAAAAGTAGTAACCATCTCAAAATTCAGAATATAAAACAACAGAAACATTTCAACAAAGACCAGAAGTTGTCCACAGGTATATAGAAGTCCAAAATGACCTTAAGCCCTTACATTATCCAAAAACTCAAATCATCATCAACATTAAACCAATCAAAAGTACAATAGTCCTATGCTACCTCAGCATGCAAGCCAAAAACAATGCAAAATAACATAACAAACTACCAAAATAGGAGTTGGAACACTTTAAGTGTAACACCCCCATCTGTCACATGGGATATAACAGAAGGTCTGGTCGGGGCCCCACGCCATATTCCACGGACAGTTAACGGAGTTACATATTAATACCAAAATACTATGAAACAATATCAAAACCTAATGCAGAACATTCTAGCGGAGCTTTAAAGTAAGTTAGAAGAACCCATCACAGCACATGAATGTCCACTAAAACCCAAAGTAGGAATGAAAGTACAAATACACATAGAGTCTTGGCCTTATAGCCTTACAACATTCATCTTCAATAAAAGAGTTTTACATACTTCGGCACGCATGTCGGCCATACATGATAGTATTAAAAGAAAATACTTCACTTTGGCCTTCAAGGGCCAGCACATCAACACGGGCTTCTGCCCGCTATTCTCCACTAGGCTCACATGTTCCTCCATAAGAACAATCCACCGCACAGTGGCAAAACAAAGTAACGGTCAGCTAAAGCTGACCAAATTATAACGACCCCACCCCTTACTCGGGGCGGCGGTGCTCCTTCCATGCAATTGTATAAGCAAAATCCAACATAGAAATGAAAGTACAGTTTAAGCACACTTCACCACAGGCGTAGGCACGAACGACCACACACCCCGTGCTCTCAGGGCACCTTCTTAGTAACTCCGATCCAATCCGAGTCTTCACTACTGCCACCAGGAAGGCAACATCGTGAGCATTTGAGTCTTTCTGGCCAAAGCCAAAGACTTGTCCTTTTATGCCAACGGTAATTACCACGTACCTTAGGTCTTTTGAACCGAACCACATAGAGCGGGTACGGATCCACTCAACCCGTTGCTCACATCGCCATGTCAATTTAAGCCATCGACACGGGCAAGCTTCCTCAAGGCCCATCGTATCAATCATACAATAATACATAACCCGGTTATGCACAAGGTCGGCTCTCGGGCCACCAAGCTGGGCTCCCAGAGCACGCAGCCCCACACGATAGCCCCCAGGTCCCCGCAAGATAGGCCTCACAGAGTTATCGCCGACAGTAATACTACCACAGCACGGTACCTGGCAGAAATGCATTTCTGCCTAGTTTTTCGGGTGCTCCTTAGGGTTAGTACCCAAAGTTCCCTGCTGCAATCTACCGTGTAGAAACCCGAAAAACAAACGGCACGGAGTCTTCTCCGACAATACATGCATAATGAAAACATCACCAATCCAGACCAACCCGTCCGGATGGGCTTCACAAAACATGCCTATGTCCGTACTTCGATTCTGAACTTTATATGCAAAACTACGGGAATAATCCCCGAAGGAATACCTCACGCTCACCGCACACTCGCGAGAGAGGGTTTTCTATGCAAAAGGAAGAGGACTTCAAATGTCCAAGTAGAGAATCGTTACCCTTTGTGATTTCTTTGGTGCCATGAACAAGATCTAGATGGACGGACGCAACATCGATGACCTTGCCTCCATAAATCCGGACTCGGCTTGCGAATCGAAGCTTCGGAACTCCGATGGCGGCAGGATCTCTTCCTTCTTCTTCCTTCTTCACTCTCCCTTCTCTCTAGAACTTAGAAATAGAGAGACAATGAAGAAATGAGTTGGGAAAACTGAAAGTGCAGCTAGATCTGATATACTCTAGAGGGGGGTGAATAGAGTATATGATGCTTTGAAACTTTTTACAACAATTGTTGTAATATGTGTGAGCAGGGAATCAATAATAAATCTAATCACAACACTAAGTTAAACAAAAACTAAGCACAGAAAAATCAAGGCCAGAAACAAAAATGAAAGCAAGCAAAACCAGAAGACACAAGGAATTATAGTGGTTCTCATAAACTTGGGTACATCCACTCTTCTACCACCCTAGGTAGGAATCCACTGCAGGATGAGTTGATCAGGTGTCCTGGGCACCAATGAGCTTTTGATAAGGTGCTCAAAAACCAAAGCAGATTTTTTGATCAGGTGTCTTGCCACCAATGAGCTTTTGACAAGGTGCTCAAAAACCAAGCTCAAACTTTTGAAGGGAGTTTGAGAAACCCTTTACAGAGTGGGGGTGAGAGAGTGATGGAAGTCTTCTCTTTCTCAAACAACTGAGAAGACTATGTGGATTGTTGATGTCAAAGCTCCCCCTGAATCCTTGAGATCTTCAGGAAGATAAGCTTTGCTGAGGGTGATAGGCCTTCAAAGATTGAACTCCAGCAATAGATGATTTCAGCAATAGCTGAAATGTTGAATGTCTGGAGTCTGGAAATATGTTGGCCTTGAACACTTTGAAAACTAAAGAGATCTGAAGATTTGAGAAAGCTTGATCTCCTTGGATGTGTGTTCTTGAGAATTCTTTTGGACAGAAGATTTTTGAATGTGTCTCTGTAATCTGTATTCTCTCTCTGTATTGTGTGTTGGCTGTGAGAGATTCAAAAAATTCTGTCTTTTATTCTCTGGTACAGAATAGAATAACATTCTCTGTCAAGTATAGCTGTTGGCCTGCATTAATTGCATCCATAATTGCATAAACTCTTCTGGAGGAAAGTCCACAAAAACATTCCTTTAAAAATCCCTTGAAACTTGGTCCAGAAATGAATGAAAACGGCTAGGAAATCTCTGAATTAATTGCAGAATAACTCCTAACTGATTTGAATTTGAATTTAGAAACATCCTGGAAGTTTTCTGAAATCGTCGAACTGAGCTCTGCTATCGTCGAGCTGAGCTCAGCGATCTGGAGCTATACAGCAGCAAAATATCGTCGATCTGAGCTCAAAGATCGTCGAACTGAGCTTAGAGATAAAGATCCAAAGCATAGTCAAAATCGTCGACCTGAGCTCACCGATCGTCGAACGGAGTTCGACGATATAATGAAGTTGAGCTCAGCGATCGTCGAATGGAGTTCGACGATCTTGTCGAAGTTGAGCTAGACGATCGTCGACCGGAGTTCGACGAATCGTCGTGCTGAGCTCGACGATATGACTTAGTCTCCAAACACAAAATCTTGGTCTTCAGGGCAGCTTCCAAACCTAGACTTCTAACACTTAGACTCAATTCTAATTGACCTATTAAGCTATACAGAAGGTCAAGCAAAGGTTCCTAGAGACATAGTGATCCTGACCCAAATTAGTAATAGGGTGTTCCAACAATCTCCCCCTATTTGGGTTAGGATTACTATTTACAGACTTTGGAAAAATTTTAAATAACAACATACAAGCATCAAAGCAGAAAAACAACAGATAGACATAGCAGAATCACAGAGATATATATCATCCAGATAGCAATCAGAAATCACAGAAATTGTCACCTTACAATATCATTTCTTCTCTTTGCCTTTAACAAGTTTAATTTCTCTGTTTGGATTGAGGGCTTCCTTGTTGGACCTGGTGTCATCTACTGCACCCAAATAAGTTTGCTTTTTAGGCCTGGGAACCACAGCTTCAGGATGTAATTCCATGTATCTGTCAGCATCAAAGAATTTACTTGAAGCATATCTCTCTAGTTCTTTTTGTCTCTGTTCAGACATAGTAGAAATGTTGGAAGAGTCTAATCCTTGTTCTCTGGCCTTTTTAATTTGGTCCAGTGCGGCTAATTCCTTTAACCTTGCAGTCCAAGCAGCTGGATTATTTTCAGGATCCTCAAAAGGTACAGGTGGCTCATACATGTTGGAAGGATTGTCTTGAGGAGGCCTGGCAGACACAGTCTCTTTCAGCTTGTAGGGGAAAGGACCAGAAGTTGTATCAGAAGAAATATGTCCTCCCCTAGAATATGGGTGCTGCCTGGAGTACCCTTTGGAATATACTTGAATATCTCTTTGAGTTCCTCTATATCCTCCTCTCCTAGAATGTGAACCCCTGGATTGGCTTTCCCTGTGGTAAGATCTGGCATGAGGTTGATAGGGAGCCTGACTTCTGGTTGGGGGTTGACTTGCAGAACTTCCACCTGCACCTGCATCAGGAGGAGGTGGTGGAGGAGGATGAGAGTGCTGGAATTGAGATGAACCCTTCTCATATTTTCTCTTTTTCTTCATTGCTTTCAGCTGATTTTTAGAGTATTGCATCCAATGTTCAGTAATTGGGCAGTTATGCAGAATGTAATATGGGATATCATTGTTATCTTTAACTTTAGCAGGAGGTACCCTTTTCATTGCTTTGCTCCTTGCCTTCCTTTTCCTAGCAATGGTAGCAGAAGAGTCATCAGAGTCTGTTTTAAATTCATCAGATTCAGAACTCTGGTCATCATAGAGAGCATCTATTTTCTTCATCAAGTCCTTTTTAAGCTGAACAGAGGCAGATGAGGCAGAAGTTGAAACAGCAGCAGCAGCAGGTGTTGAGATGGTAACAGCAGCGACAGCAGCAGATGGAGAAGGTGAAGCAGAAACAGCAACAGCAGCAACAGTAGGCTCTGGACAGGTGACAACAACAGAAACAGCAGGAACATCATCAAAGTCTGCAGAAGGCTCAAATTCAGTGGCCTCTGTCATAAGAATGTCCTTGGAGATTGGTTCATCAGAAGTGGCAGAAACTTCAGCAGCAGTATCAATATTCTCAGAAGCAACATCAATCCTTTCTTCAGAAGAAGCAGCAGCAGTAATTACTGAATTTACAAAAGAAGTGATAATGCTAGGGTCACAGCAAGAAAAAGGCACAAGTGCCTTGGATAAATCTTCTGGAGGCTGGACAACATTAACCTCTGGCAGACAGCTGAAGAAAGCAGAATCAAAAGCTGATAGCAAAGACCTGAGGTCTATTGCAAGGACTACAGTTGAAATCTGACTTTGTGCTTGAGGCACAACAACAGCAACAGGACGAGCAGCAGAAGAAGCAGTGCTAACAGCAGCAGCAGCCAGACAGCTTACAGAAGTAGCAGCAGCAGCAGCATGAAGATTCACTTCATATGGCATCTCCCCCTGCCTAGATGCAGACATGTCTGGATCAAGGCACACTGCTGTAGGTGTTGCCTGAGGAAAGAGGGAAGAGAGCCTGGCAGAAAGGGCTGCCACTGACAGGTGTAGAGGAGCCAAGGAGGTCTCCAACAATAGAGAGAGCCTGGGGGCAAGCAGCTCATACAGCCTGTCAGCAAGGGCTGAGAGGTCTACTTGCTCAAGAGCTGGAGCAGAGGTAAAAGGTATGGAGGCAGCTGAAGGTTCTGGAAGTGGAGAGCTGGAGAAATGTGGAAGGGATGGCTGAGGTGTTGGTAGGGTGGATATGGAGGATAGGGGAATGGAGATGGATGGGGTGAATGTAGGTTGATCAATGATCTGGTGTAGGAGGTCTTGAAATGAAGTGGAGGAGGTAGGTAATTCAGGAGGAGATGATGGGGAATCATCCATAAAGGAATCATCAAGTAGGGTGAAGGATGGATGAGAGGGTGAAGAGTTGACATCAGGTGGAGGGTAGGAGAATAGAGGGTGGAATTGGTCTGCTGGTGGAGGTAGAATAGGTTCTGGAGAAGGTGTTGATGTTGGAGATGGGCTGGAGATGATGATGGTGGATGGAGCTGGAATGGTGGATGGTATGGGAAGGGATGGAATTGGAGGAGGAGGAGGAGAGGCAACAACAACAGCCGGGTCATCTGCAGGGGCAGAGACCTGTGGAGGAGTGACTCTTTGAGTCCTTGTGCCTGAAGGAGCACTGGAGGAGGGCCTGCTAGGCTTGCTTATTTGTCTGTCCCACTTTCCAAAGAGGGCACAAGATAATCACTTGGAGGCATTGATATGAACTCCAGAGGATACCAGCAAGGCAGGGCACCTGTGCTGCAGAAATACTCCAATAATTCTCCCAAAATTAACAAAACTTTTGTTGATTTTCTTTTTGATGAGGTCAAAGAAAACCTCTCCCCAATTCAGATTCTTCTTGTCCACAAGAGCTCCCATGAGGCAGAGCTGATATCTTGATATTGTATCATGGGCAGAGTGCTTTGCCAGTAGCACTTTCCCAACCACATCTGCCATGAACCTGTATTCAACAGACAGGTTCCTTTTGAAGAGCTTGCTAGGGTTTCCCTCTGGATGGCCCATCCTGGCAAGCAGTTCAGAATATTCCTCTCCAGATAACTCAGCAGAATCTTCTCCATTTCTCAATTCAAAAACTTCTGAAAGAATGGTTGGGGTCAAGGGTACCTGAGTTCCAGCTATTGACCCAACTATGGTGCTGTTATCTTGATTATGGGCAGTATAAACCCACTCCTTGATCTCATCAGAAGCCAGCTTGATCCTGGTGGTCATTATTGCTGTCAGATTCTGGTCCTTGAACAAACCCAGTATATCTTGAAAAATCTGGTCAGTCGTGCTGAAGGATTCTATATCAATGTCAAAACCGGCATCAAACTTCATTGCAGCAAGAACAGCAACTGACACAGCCATGTGTACCTACAAAAATTCAACAAACAAAATGACCAAGTGTAGAACTGTTTGGAGGGAAAGAGAATTCTTGCAGAGAAATCGAAAGCGCAAATGAGAACGATGGCGAAAAAAGAGTTTTATATTAGGGTTCGACGCAGAATTGGAAAGATCGTTGAACTCAGTTTGACGATCGAGGCTCCTAAAGGAATCTGAAGAGTCTTCAACATCGTCGATCTCCGTTCGACGATATTGGAGAGCGTCGAGCTCCGTTCGACGATCGTTCAGAGAACATAATCGTCGAGCGCCGTTCGACGATCGTTGACCGGAAGAGATAGTTCATACTATCTGAGAGACACTGAACTCAGTTCGACGATTTTTGGAAATTGTCGATCTCCGTTCGACGATCTTGGGGCAAATCGTCGAGCGCAGTTCAGAGATCAGAGAAGTTCTAGACACTAAGAAAAATCAGAATGTTTGCCTAGTCTTGGTCAATTTTTAAGCTTTCAAAATCTTGGGTATTATTTAAGACTTCCTCCATCTAACATTCCTAACTGATTTAGGAAGAAGGTGTGTTTCTTTTCATCCAAGGGCTTGGTGAAAATATCTCCCCTTTGTAAATCAGTTGGGATATATTGTAATTCAATTTTATTCTTTTCAACATTATCCCTTAAGAAATGATGCCTAATCTCTATGTGTTTTGTCCTACTATGGAGGACTTGATTTTGAGCTATGGAAATAACACTTGTGTTATCACAAAAGATTTTAGACTTCTCTAAGTTGTAACCATAGTATAGGGGTTGGTTTTGAATCCACAATATTTGTGAACAACAACTGCCTGCAGCCATATATTCAGCTTCAGCAGTTGAAGTTGACACAGATGTTTGTTTCTTACAAAACCAAGAGACAAGTCTGTCACCAAGGAACTGACAAGTTCCACTGGTGCTTTTCCTGTCAATTCTGCATCCGGCATAATCAGCATCTGAGAATCCAGTTAAATCAAATGCTGAATCTTTTGGATACCAGAGACCTAGATTTGGACAACTTTTAACATACCTGAGAATCCTCTTTACTAAATTTAGGTGTGACTCTCTAGGGCTTACTTGGAACCTAGCACAGATACATGTAGCAAACATTATATCTGGTCTACTGGCTGTAAGATACAGTAAAGAGCCAATCATTGCTCTATATGTTGTCTGATCAACAGGTTTCCCATGTTCATCAGCATCCAATACAGCATTGGTAGGCATGGGTGTTTTCATACAAGATGCCTCAGACATACCAAATTTCTTAACCAATTCATTTGCATATTTGGTTTGAGAAATAAAGATGCCTTCAACATGTTGCTTGACTTGCAATCCTAAGAAGAAGGATAGCTCACCCATGCTACTCATCTCAAATTTAGAATGCATCAGGTTAGAAAACCTTCTGCACAATTTGGAGTCAGTAGAACCAAAAATGATATCGTCTACATAAATTTGTACTAGTAGGGTATGAGACTTATGGGTTCTAATGAAAAGAGTTTGGTCTACTCTACCCCTTATAAAACCATTTTCCAAGAGAAAGCATGCTAGGGTCTCATACCATGCTCTAGGAGCTTGCTTGAGACCATATAATGCTTTGTTTAGTCTAAAAATATAATCAGGAAAAGTTGGAGAGATAAAACCTGGAGGTTGTCTGACATAAACTTCCTCTTTGATGTCTCCATTTAAGAAAGCACTTTTGACATCCATCTGATATACTTTGAAGCCTTTGTGAGCTGCATAAGCTAGAAATATTCTGATGGCTTCTAGTATTGCAACTGGTGCAAAAGTCTGGTCGTAGTCTATTCCTTCTTCTTGAGAGTATCCCTGAGCAACTAGCCTTCCCTTATTTCTTATAATTACTCCTTGATCATCCAATTTGTTTCTGAATACCCATTTTGTTCCAACAATGGAATGATCCTTAGGCTTTGGCACTAGTTTCCATACTTTGTTCCTCTCAAATTGATGCAACTCTTCTTGCATTGCAATGATCCAGTGTGGATCTTGCTCTGCATCTTGAATGGACTGAGGTTTAATTTGAGATAGGAAGCAGGTGTGCAACAGGTTTTAGTTGACCTGATTTCTGGTTTGCACACCAGCTGAGATTTCTCCAATTATTTGGGAAATTGGATGGTCTCTTGATGTTACTAAATCAATAGGGGGTGTTGATTGTTCACCAACCTGTGTTGTTGTTTCCTCTTGTGGTACAACAACTGGCTCTTCAAGTTGTGCTTCAATGTGTTGAGCATTCCCTTCATCTTCACTGCTTTCATCCTCTTGAGTAACCTGTAACCTGTTCAAGTCTTCAACTAGAGAATGTTCCTGCAAAGGTTCTATGGTAGAAGAATTCTTCTCCTTGAAAGACATGTTAGATTCATCAAATGAAATGTGAACAGATTCCTCAATTTTCAAAGATGATTTATTATAGACCCTATAGGCCTTGCTGATCATGGAGTATCCCAGAAACACTCCTTCATCAGCCTTGGCTTGAAATTTTGCTAAATATTTCTTGTCATTATTGTGAATGTAGCAAATACAACCAAAGACTCTAAAATAGTCAACTTTAGGTTTCTTCCCTTTGAGTAATTCATAGGGAGTCTTTCCCTTTAGTTTATGTATCAGACTTCTGTTCAGCACATAGTTGGAGGTGTTCACTGCCTCTGCCCAGAAGGATAAAGGTAGATGAGCATCTGACAACAATGTAGTGGCAGATTCAATAAGGGTTCTATTTTTCCTTTCAGCTACCCCATTTTGTTGAGGAGTTCTAGGAGCTGAGAAAGTATGCCTGATCCCTTCACTCTGACAGAACTCTTGCATAAGAAGAGAATCAAACTCTATCCCATGATCACTTCTGATCAGGGCAATGTGAGTATTGAACTCAATCTATATACATTTGAGAAACTCTGTCAGACACTTAAAGTTATCAGACTTCTTCTTAGAAAGAACACCCAAGTGAATCTAGAGAAGTCATCTACAACTACTAAAGTGTAGGATTTCCCTCCTAGGCTTTGTACTGTAATGAGTCCAAAGAGATCCATGTGTAACAGATACAATATCCTAGGTGAATCACTCTTATTAAGTGATTTAAAGCTGTTTTTAGTTTGCTTGCCTAATTGACAAGCCCTGCAGAGTCCTTCCTTCTTGTAGGGGCCAGAAGGTAGTCCTCTAACAAGGTTGTCCTTGGATAGCATAGCAATAGTTCTAAGGTTTAGGTGTCCTAATCTCTTATGCCATAAAATATTGGGTCTACAGATAGAATTAAACAAGCAGATATCTATATTAGTTGAAAGAAAATCTACTAGATAGATGTTACCTTTCCTTTTACCTGTCAACACAATTGTGTTGTCCTCTTACTTGATTTTGCATAAGGCTTTGCTGAAGGTCACCTGGTAGCCTTCATCACACAGCTGACTGATGCTAATTAGGTTGTGCTTCAGTCCTTCCACATAAGCTACCTTCTTGAAAGTTACTGAACCAATCTGGACTGCACCATATCCTTTAGTTTGTCCAAAGTTTGAATCACCAAAGATAACTTTGGGTCCAAGCTTGGCTCTGAAGGATGTGAGGTTGTCCTTGTTTCCTGTCATGTGCTTAGAGCATCTACTATCCAAATACCATTGCTGGTTAGATGTTGGATAGGTCTTCACCTGCACATAAGACAATTCATTTATTTTTGACCCAGTTTACCTTGGGCCTAGGTTGATAACCTTTAAATTCTGAAATGAAAGACATCCCAGGTTGACTCTTATATCCTTCAGGATGATATCTCCTTGGAGGTAAAATCCATTCAGTATAAGGGTTAAAGATTTGGGATGAAGGACCCTTAGGATTCAATTTTGATTTGCCTTTGAAAAAATTTCCAGAGCTCTGACCTCTGTTCGACGATCTTGGAGCTGCGTTCGACGATCTTGGGTCAGATCGTCGAGCTCCGTTCGACGGTCGACTATAGCTGAGGTCAGGTATTTGAGATCGTCGACCTGCATTCGACGACTTTGGCTGTGATCATCGATCTGCGTTCGACGATTTTGCCTGAGATCGTCGAGCTGCATTCGGCGATCGTCGATCTTCATTCGACGATCGTCGATCTCCGTTCGACGATTTCTGCTGGGACTTGGTTTTCTGAGGCAGATCAGAATTTTTCCTAGCAACCTCTACAACTCCCTTTCCTTTGTCAGAAATGAATTTGATGGGAGTTGTTAGGACTATAGGTTGGCTGGATGAAGCACCCAAGCCCAGTGTACTGTTAAATCTAGAGTTCACTGTGCTTGTGATGTCCATCAGCTTGATGCTTCTCCCATTAAGGGATTCTTCAAGCTTCTTGGCCTCAGAGAGCTCACTTTGCAGTGAAGCTATCTGTTCCCTACAGCACTCCAACTCCTGAGAGAGTTTGAGGTTTTCTGACTTTAGAGTATTGTGTTCAGATAATTGATTTCTGAGAGAGATAATCTCTTTCTCAGACTTTAGCAGGTCTAAACACAGTGCTTTAAATTCTGATTTAAAATCTTCTGAACTGAAATCAAAAGAACCAATTACCTGATCTTCTTTAGGTTGAGTCTCTGAGTCTGACTCTGACTCCTCTTCCTCTGAATTGTGCTGTGAGGCATTGATTGCCATCATGCAGAACTCCTTTTCTTCTGCATCATCCTCATCATCACTGGAGCTGGATGAGGCTTCTGACTCCTCTTCTGTCTCACTCCAGGATTCAGCAACAAACCCTTTTCTTGTATGCTTGTTTTTGCTTGAAGAAGGTTTGCCATTGCCATTCCTTTTGGAGTCTTTCTCCTTTCTTCTTTCTTTTCTGTCCCTTCTGTCCTTGTTCTTGTTCTCTGGACGGTCAGGAACTATGTGCCCTGGTTTCCTGCAACCAAAGCAAATAATGTCTTTATTATTACTAATGGACTTGTCATACCTTGGCTTATCCTACTCCTTGTATGATCTTCTTCTGAAGTCCTTTCTGGCCATTTTGTAGAATCTTTTGGCCAACAAGCTGAGTAGTTCATCATTGCCTGTGGCTTTATCTTCAGGCAGATCCTCAGTTGCCTTGAATGCTATGGTCTTCTCTTTTCTTGTGGCTGGTGAGGCAGCCTTCTGTTCTTCCTCTCTATTCTTGATGAGTAGCTCATAAGATTTGAGCTTACCCAATAGAGCTTCAGTAGTGATCTCATTCAGACTTCTGGCATCCTTAATTGGCCAGATTCTTGAATCCCAAGTGCTGGGGAAGCACATTAGGATCTTGTCATTAAGTTCTGTTAGAGAGATCTCTTTGTCCAAAGTCCTGAGTTCACTGACAATTAGACTTATCTTGTTGTACATGTCTCCCACTGACTCAGTCTCTCCCTTCTTGAAGTTCTCATATTGAGAGAAGAGATGAGATCTTCTATCCTTTCTCTCATCAGCTGAGCCTGAGACTATTTTTGAGAGTTTGTCCCAAATTTCTTTTGCTGAATTACATTCAGCTACCTTTTGAAATATGTCATCTGACATTGTCTGGGCTAGGATGTTCATAGCCTTAGCATCAGCTACCTTCCATCTCTTGATATCAGCATCTGTTCCTGATGGAGGTGCCACAACATTTGTGCTTGTGTTCTCTGGGGGTCTTGGACATACTGTCAAAACAGAATTAAAGATATCTTCGTCAATAGAATTCATGTAAAGGCTAATCCTTACTTTCCAAAGTGCAAACTTGGATAGATTGCACACTGGAGGTCTGGTGCTAGCATAATCTTTGTTTTGGGCCATGATTTGTGAAAACAAAATCTAATAATAAAATACCAAAGAAAAGCAGATCTAGTTTGGGATCTTTGGGTTCAGGTGTTAGCCTGTACAACCAATCAGGTATGGTATGTTTAACCAACCTCCCTCTGATACCAATTGAAAGTGCAGCTAGATCTGATATACTCTAGAGAGGGGTGAATAAAGTATATGGTGCTTTGAAACTTTTTACAACAATTATTGTAATATGTGTGAGCAGGGAAGCAATAATAAATCTAATCACAGCACTAAGTTAAACAAAAACTAAGCACAGAAAAATCAAGGCCAGAAACAAAAATGAAAGCAAGCAAAACCAGAAGGCACAAGGAATTATAGTGGTTCCCCTAAACTTGGGTACATCCACTCTTCTACCACCCTAGGTAGGAATCCACTGCAGGATGAGTTGATCAGGTGTCCTGGGCACCAATGAGCTTTTGATAAGGTGCTCAAAAACCAAAGCAGATTTTTTGATCAGGTGTCTTGCCACCAATGAGCTTTTGACAAGGTGCTCAAAAACCAAGCTCAAACTTTTGAAGGGAGTTTGAGAAACCCTTTACAGAGTGGGGGTGAGAGAGTGATGGAAGTCTTCTCTTTCTCAAACAACTGAGAAGACTATGTGGATTGTTGATGTCAAAGCTCCCCCTGAATCCTTGAGATCTTCAGGAAGATAAGCTTTGCTGAGGGTGATAGGCCTTCAAAGATTGAACTCCAGTAATAGATGATTTCAGCAATAGCTGAAATGTTGAATGTCTGGAGTCTGGAAATATGTTGGCCTTGAACACTTTGAAAACTAAAGAGATCTGAAGATTTGAGAAAGCTTGATCTCCTTGGATGTGTGTTCTTGAGAATTCTTTTGGACAGAAGATTTTTGAATGTGTCTCTGTAATCTGTATTCTCTCTCTGTATTGTGTGTTGGCTGTGAGAGATTCAAAAAATTCTGTCTTTTATTCTCTGGTACAGAATAGAATAACATTCTCTGTCAAGTATAGCCGTTGGCCTGCATTAATTGCATCCTTAATTGCATAAACTCTTCTGGAGGAAAGTCCACAGAAACATTCCTTTAAAAATCCCTTGAAACTTGGTTCAGAAATGAATGAAAACGGCTAGGAAATCTCTGAATTAATTGCAGAATAACTCCTAACGGATTTGAATTTGAATTTAGAAACATCCTGGAAGTTATCTGAAATCGTCGAACAGAGCTCTGCTATCGTCGAGCTGAGCTCAGCGATCTGGAGCTATACAACAGCAAAATATCGTCGATCTGAGCTCAAAGATCGTCGAACTGAGCTCAGAGATAAAGATCCAAAGCATGGTCAAAATCGTCGACCTGAGCTCACCGA
Organism: Platanthera guangdongensis; assembly: GCA_039583875.1. NCBI lineage: Eukaryota > Viridiplantae > Streptophyta > Magnoliopsida > Asparagales > Orchidaceae > Platanthera > Platanthera guangdongensis. The sequence goes on from JBBWWR010000113.1 coordinate 36,832, forward strand.
TCGTCGAACGGAGTTCGAAGATATAATGAAGTTGAGCTCAGCGATCGTCGAATGGAGTTCGACGATCTTGTCGAAGTTGAGCTAGACGATCGTCGACCGGAGTTCGACGAATCGTCGTGCTGAGCTCGACGATATGACTTAGTCTCCAAACACAAAATCTTGGTCTTCAGGGCAGCTTCCAAACCTACACTTCTAACCCTTAGACTCAATTCTAATTGACCTATTAAGCTATACAGAAGGCCAAGCAAAGGTTCCTAGAGACATAGTGATCCTGACCCAAATTAGTAATAGGGTGTTCCAACAAAAACCTAACTCCCGGCTATATACCCGCAGAGGCACGCACCAGCCGCCGGATCTCCAAATAAAATCAGTGGACGGTTCTGATTCCTCCAGGAATATAGTTTACGAGAGCTACTACTGCGCGGTAGGAAGTTACCACCGCGCGGTAGCCCAATCATTCGGCTTCTCGAGGATGCCAACGCTTAGAAACCCAATTGGGCGGTGACACGTGGACACGTCATAACTGCTATTCTACCGCCATGCCGTAGAAAACTATCGCCGCACGGTAGTTTACGCGTTTGGAAGGAAATGACCAAACTACGCTATCGCATGCGGTAGGGTAAACGCCGCGCTGTAATAACCCGAGAGCTCTCTCAAAAAAATCGTCGGGCTACCGCCCCGCGCTACCACTACCGCCGAGCGCTAGCGCTTCTCGAGAACGTCGAGCTCTAAGTGCCCTGACCCAAACGTCGAGCGGACTACCGCCACGCGGTATGCATTACCGCCTGGCGCTAGCATGCCCTGGGATGCCGAGAGCGTCAAGAACACCGACCTACCACCAGCAGTAGCTCTACTACCGCGCGGAACATACAAAAAGCATTTCCTGAACCTGGAGCGTTACAAATCACCTCCACTTAAAGGAATTTGTCCAGAAATTTAAAGTTACGGGAAAACAGAAAGAGTAGCAATACAATAGGTTACCTTAGGGAAAAAGCTCGGGAAACTCCTCCCTCATAGTTTGCTCGCGCTCCCAAGACAACTCTTCTCTACCACAATTGTCCCAATGGACTTTGACCATTCTGATGGCCTTATTACGAAGTTGCTTGACTTCCACATCCTCAATGCAAATGGGCTTGACCTTCGTCGTCAACCCATAGTCGACCGACACTTGATTTGCAACCACCACTTGTGTAGGCTCTTGGATAGCCTTCCGCAACACTGAGATGTGAAATACATCATACAAACTGCTTAACTCCGTCGAAAGGGCCATACAACACCAATCCGCTCCAAGATCTCAAAAGGCACAACATACCTCAGACTAAGCTTCTTTAAGCGCCGAATCCTTGATACGCCTTTAAACGGTTTTATATTGAGGTACACCCAATCGCCCACCACAAACTCCACGTTCCTGTGCTTGGCATTAAAGTACTTGGACTGCCTATCTTGAGCGATCAGTAGCCGTTCTCGAATCAACCATATCGTTGAAGTAGCATCTTCAGCATCCCTTTGCTTGAACAACTTTGATTCTCCCGTTTCTACCCAAGACAATGGCGTACGACACCTCCTTCCGTACAGAGCCTCAAAAGGCGCCATCTGAATGCTGCTTGGTAGCCATTATTATAAGCGAACTCATCATAAAAAGGTGATCCTCCGATATTTTCCCAAAATCCAATGCACACATACGAAGCATATCTTCCATTGTCCTATTCACTCTTTCCGTTTGTCCATCTGTCTGTGGGTGAAAGGTCGTGCTGAAATGCAACTTGGTACCCAACAACTGATGAATGAGCCCCCAGTCAATAGACGTGAACCGACCATCTTGGTCACTTACTATGCTCCGGGGCACGCCGTGCAATCAGACGGTGCTGTCCACATAAAGCTTTGACAGCTTCTCCACTGAATCATCCTTCCTATTGGGTATAAAATGTGACACCTTCGTTAAACGATCAACGACCACCCAAAAGGCGTCATTCCCTTTTTGCGATCTCGACAAACTATGCATGAAATCTATGGAGATGTCATCAAATTTTCACTCTGGTATGGGCAAAGACTCCAAAAATCCTCCGGACTTCTAGCACTCTGCCTTTACAAAGACGCACGCTTGACACTTCGCCACATAAAGTGCTATGTCTTCCTTCAGTTCCCGTCACCAGAATAACTTTTTCATAACTCTGTATAACCTTGAGCTCCCCGGGTAAACCAAGTACTTATTATAAGGAGCCTCGTACATCAATTCATCTCATTGTTTGCCCATACTTGGGATGCACAAATGACTGTCTTTCCACAATAACCCATCATCGATGGTAAATTGGGTGTTTGACCCATCCAGAGCCTCATCCATGAACCGCTTCATGTTGTCATCCAACTCCAAAGCCTGCCGAATCCGATCAGCCAGGGCATACGACACTTCCGCTCGGCTCAACTGTGCTCCAGCACCATACATCTTATCAACACAATAGATCTATAAGGCTTTTAAATTTCGAACGAGACGCTCAACATGCATCGTTAACCAATTGGCCTGCGCGGAAGCTCTGCGACTTAATGCATCCGCAACCGCATTACCTTTCCCATGTACATAGTGTATCATGAAGGTGTAGTCCCCAAGGAACTCCGTCCACCTCCGCCAATGCATATTCAAATCCTTTTTGATCTGATAGATACTTCAAGCTCTTATGGTCAGTGTAAATGTCGACCTTCACACCATATAGGTAGCGCCTCAAAAGCTTCAGCGTGGATATCACGGCCACCAATCACCAATCCATGGGCCAGATAATTCCTCCAAAGCTTGAGAGCGAATACCACGGCCACCAACTCCAAATCATAGACCGGTTAGTTCCTCTCGTGCACCTTTAACTGACGTGATCCATAGGCTATCACCGATCCGTGCTAAAGCAGAACATAGCCTAAACCACTCCTAGAGGCGTCACTATAAACCTCACAGCCTTCATAACCACAAGGCGAACAAAAGACATGTGTCATGGTCAAGCGACACTTTGGATCTTCGAAAGCTTGCACGCTGGTGACCAAACAAATTTTTGATCCTTCCTCGCCAGGGTCGTGAGATGCAACGCTATTCGCGAGAAGTTCTCTACGAAGCACCTGAAGAAGCCGAAAAGCCTTAGAAAACCCCTGACTTCCACTATAGAAGGTAACTCAGGCACTCACGTATTGCAACAACCATTGCTGCATCCACCATGATACTATGACCACGACTATATGACCATGGAATGGCATAGAAGATAGCCAAAACTCACACTCAAAGAATTTGGCATACTCTGATTACTTCTCTTGGTCTCCAGAACAATATGCAAGTGTTCTGCAGGATCATACTCGGATTGGGAGTACACTAGGATATCATCGATGAACGCAGTCACGAACCAATCCAAATACTCCACAAACGTCTTGTTCATTAGATTGATAACCATCGATGTCATAATCGTCAGCCCGAAAGACAGGACAGTGGACTTACAATTCCCATAACGCGTCCAGAATGCCGTCTTGGGACATCACTCTCACTGATTCATGGCTGAAAACAACCAGACTTCAAATCCAGCTTCGAATACACAGTTGATCCAAACTAGGTGAACGAACAAATTATCGATCCTCAGAATCGGGTACTTATTCTTCTCTATTAGTTTATTGAGTTCCCGATAATCGATACACAGTCGCAGACTACCGTCCGCCTCCAAGAAGAGGATTGGGGCACTCCAAGGTGACGAACTTGTACGTACATGCCCCTGCTCTATCAATACTTAAAGCTACACTTTCAACTCAGCCACTTATCTCGGTGCTAATTGGTAAGGAGACCACGATATGGGCTTGGCACCAGGAACCAACTCAATGATGAACTAAATCTCTCTTTCTCAGGTGGAGTTCTTGGGAGAGCTTGAGGAACACTACGGCAAATTTCGACACCACAGAAACACCGACCAACCCAGGCTTGGGTTCTTAGTCTCTTGTAGAGTTAATAACAACTCCGCCCACTTTAAGGACTGCTAACTTGGTCTCACTTCCTGTGGGTTTTGCCCTAGTGTGACCCCACTTAAGGTTGTAGACAACTTATGCATGCTGCTCCGAGAGTCAATCCATGCCTAAGATCAAACCACCTACAATCTTTAATGACAATGTTTCTGCTTGGTTTGAATACTCACAATCAGGAAGTACTAGGACGGACCACATGAGCATCTTGGGTGCTATGGAGCGAGAAGTCTCGTAACAAACAGTACCTCCACCACCAAGAGTGGGGCAAAGTCCACTTACACAAATCGTAAGCCAGTAACTAATCATGTCATGAGTATAAAAACTATAAGCTAAACCATACCTGTCATCTTGTCATATTGCTTATGGTCCTCTGCCTTTTCCTTTTTCTTCGGCAACCTATCCCAACATTCACGGGCCATATGTCCCGGCTTGCCACAATTATAACAAGTAAGTGAGACTCGCCCTGAAGCTTCTCCTGACTTAGCTTTCTTTATCTTTGGGGCATCAACACGACAATCACGGTCAAGGTGTCCAGACTTGCGACAAATATGGCAAGCGTAAGAAACTTGACCGATAGAGGTTCTAGACCTCTTATTCCGCCTCCTATAGTATGCAGACTTTCCAGAATCTGTATAGTTCAGTACCCTGCACACTGGCATCTGGTGGACTTTTCCCAAATCTACTTCCAACGATCTAGCCAACTCCACCGACGCTCGGAATCCCAATAACTTTGGTCATCCCAATAACTTTGGTTATACCAATAGGAGTCGTAAATCATCACGCAGACCGTTATAAAACCTGTTTACCATTGTATGCTCATCTTCCAACTCAACCCCTGGGTAGCGCCTTAACATGACAAACACATGCAAATACTCGTCAACAGAGTGCATCCCTTACGCCAAAAGCATGTTCAACCGCTGATCGGATGATCTTCTAATTTCCACTTGCTCTAGAGAACCAATCGGCATTGGAGCCACCCCGAGGATAGAGGTTGCACATGCCTTCTCTGTTGGGCATTGATCATAGCAAACACTACTTTCGCTACCATTCAGATGGTTTCCGCAGAAGAAGGGGACATAGGCACGTCGTTAAGCGCACTTCTCTCTATAGAGTGCAGACCTTGTGACTGCACTACACCGCTCCTAATCACCTAAAATCGGGAAAACACTCAATTAGGTGACAAACAAATGCCAAAAAGCAATCATAAGAACACTCAGATTCCTCAAACATGTGTATTTTAATTTCTAAGTGAACATTCATGGGTTCTTTTCATGTTATAACGATGACGCACATGACTGTGCTCACCACCCCTTAAAAAGAATTCGACCACAAATTCTCCTAAGAAAGAACGACACCATAGTCTGATACCAAATTGTAACACCCCCAACTGTCACATGGGATATAACAGAAGGTCCGACCGGGGCCCACGCCATATTCCACGGACAGTTAGTAGAGTTACATATTAATACCAAAATACTATGAAACAATATCGAAACCTAACTTAGAGCATTCTAGAGGAATCTTTTAAGTAAGTTAGAAGAACCCATCACAACACATGAATGTCCACTAAATCCCAAAGTAGGAATGAAAGTATAAATACATATAGAGTCTTGGCCTTATGGCCTTACAACATTCATCTTCAATAAAAGTGTTTTACATACTTCGGCATGCATGCTAGCCATACATGATAGTATTTAAAGAAAACATTTCGCTTTGGCCTTCAAGAGCCAGCACAGCAACAAGGGCTTCAGCCCGCTTTTTGCCACTAGGCTCACCTGTTCCTGCATAAGAACAATCCACCGCACGGTGGCAAAACAAAGTAACGGTTAGCTAAAGCTGATCAAATTATAACGACCCCACCCCTTACTCGGGGTGGCGGTGCTCCTTCCCTGTAATTATATTAGCAAAATCCAACATAGAAATGAAACTACAGTTAAAGCACACTTCATCACAGGCGTAGGCACGAATGGCCACACACCCCGTGCTCTCAGGGCACATTCTTAGTGACTCTGGTCCAATCCGAGTCTTCACTACCGCCCCCAGGACGGCAACATCATGAGCGTTTGAGTCTTTTTGGCCGAAGCCTAAGAATCGTCCTTCTATGCCAACGGTAAGTGCCACGTACCTTAGGTCTCTTAAACCGAACCACATAGCGGGTACGGATCCACTCAACCCATTGCTCACATTGCCATGTCAATTTAAGCCATCAGCGCGGGTCAAGCTTCCCCGAGGCCCATCGTATCGATCATACAATAATGCATAACCCAGGTATGCACAAGGTCGGCTCTCAGGCCACCAAGCTGGGATCCCAGAGCATGCAGCCCCACACACTAGCCACCAGGTCCCCACAAGATAGGCCTCACAGAGCTACCGCCGGCGGTAATACTACCACAACACGGTACCTGGCAGAAATGCATTTCTGCCTAATTTTCTGGGTGCTCCTTGGGGTTAGTCCCCAAAGTTCCCTGCTGCAATCTACCGCGTAGAAACCCGAAAAACAAACGGCACAGAGTCTTCTCCGGCAATACATGCATAATGAAAACATCGCCAATCCAGACCAACCCGTACGGATGGGCTTCACACACCATGCTTATGTCCATACTTCGATTATGAACTCTATATGCAAAACTACGGGGATAATCCCCGAAGGAATACCTCACGCTCACTGCACACTCATGGGAGAGGGTTTCCTATGCAAAAGGAAGATGACTTCACATGTCCAAGTAGATAATCATTACCCTTTGTGATTTCTTCGATGCCATGCACAAGATCTAGATGGATGAACACGACATCAACGACCTTGTCTCCACAAATCCGGACTCGGCTTGCGAAACGAAGCTTCAGAACTCCGATGGCGGCGGGATATCTTCCTTCTTATTCCTTCTTCACTCTCCCTTCTCTCTAGAACTTAGAAAGAGAGAGCCAATGAAGAAATGAGTTGGGAAAACCTAACTCCCGGCTATATGCCCATAGAGGCATGCACCAGCCACCGGATCTCCAAATAAAATCAGTGGACGGTCTTGATTCCTCCTGGAATATATCTTACGAGAGCTACCACCGCACGGTAGCCCAATCGTTCGGCTTCTCGAGGATTCCACCGCTTAGAAACCCAAATAGGCGGTGACACATGGACACGTCATAACTGCCATGCTACCGCCACGCAGTAGAAAAATATCGCCGCACAGTAGTTTACACGTTTGGAAGGAAATGACAAAACTATGCTACCGCCTGTGGTAGGGTTAACGCTGCACGGTAATAACCCGAGAGCTCTGTTAAAAAATCATCGGGCTACTGCCCCGCGCTACCACTACCGCCGAGCGATAGCACTTTTCGAGAATGTTGAGCATTGAGTGCCCCGACCAAAATGTCGAGCGGACTACCACCGCACGGTATGCATTACCGCCCGACGCTAGCATGCGCTGAGATGCCAAAATCGTCGAGAGCGTCGAGAACACTGACCTACCGCCAGCGGTAGCTCTACCACCACGCGGTACCTATCAAAAAGCATTTCTTGAATCTGGGGCGTTACATTAAGAGACTTAGGCCTTTTTGGCTGGTGAGCTGGCTCTAGCTTGTGATCCTTGCCCTGTAAAAATTTGTTGTAACGTGTGTCAGCAATGGCCAACCTCAACCGTGTAACCAACACCCCTGCTCCCGGCCGTTCCTAGCGGACCCCGGGGCACTCCATCACCCTACAAGTCAGCACTTCATATGCATATGTAATAAAACATAAACTAACACATAAAACAATAGGATTTGGTGTCTTAAGCATCAAACACATTTCTATGTTTAGCATATAAATAAAAGTGGCCTACAATACAACATGTATGCAAACCCGAGTTTCACCCAAGGTACCCTATATGTATATAAGTGTAACATATTGTCACACATCAGTATGTCATATCAATCACATGTGTACTCTCATTTCCCCAAAGGCATATAAGCCCAAGGCCGATAACTCTCGCCGAGTCCTTATATGCACATGGATCACAACACCATCGGGCATGTCTATCTACTACTTCCTTCTTGCCAATTTTACCAAGGACACACAACCGATGCTAAGAACTGTCACTTAGACCCCACCCGCACATGGATCATAATACCATCGGGCTTGTCCAAAAGCACAGACGTTCTCATAGGTTTCCACATGAGGCAACTTGTCTTGTCGAGACACCCTTCACACGTGAATCTCAACATCACGGGGTAAGCCAGTCGACCACAAAGACAAAGCCACGCCTTCACATACAAACGAACATCACAATCCTTCACTCATGTTTCCCCACCCTAGCCAATGTTCGTTCTCATATGAGAATAAGGGACATTACAATGGCATCTTCGCCACAATCGGATTTCTAGCTATATCCTTAAAATGAATGTTAAGCAACATCACCAAATCAGACCACTGATCGCAATAACGGCTGCACTTACAATGCTTAATCCACTAACAGAGCGTATTTCTAATGCAAAATATGTCGGGGATGGACTCAATCGATCCATTGACTCCTCTTGAACCAAGGTAACCTGGATCCCTCTCACTCGATAGGTCTGGTGCCAAAATTTACGAGAAAGAAAAAGACATAAAGAAAAGATGTCATGCATGCATCCTAAGCCTGAGAGTATAGATTTCATTACCTTGCGGAAAACATTCCTAGCCATGGAGATCTTGATTTGCACGGTCAGAATTGTGCTCCTTCAATCCCCCTCCGCAATGTCGGTCTCAGATCGTGAATCGGAGCTCTGAAGCACCAATAATGACAGAAACTAGGTCATCCTTATCCTCAGCACCTTCCTGCTCACGAGCCGTCAAAGTTTCGATTTACTTGGTCAAAAAGAGGATAAAATTCCCTCTGCCCTAAATAGGGCTGATGGCTAAAGATCTGGGCCATTGGATCAAGTTCCAGGAAGATCTGGGCCATTCAATTTACGGACCAGTTTGTGATACCTGAAAAAAGAACCAGCTCTGGTTCAGGGCGTCGAGCGAGATCGATGCCACTCGCTGCCAAGCCTCGGGCATCGAGTGATCTCAATGACACTCGACGTCACTCGACGTCACTCGACGCCAAGCCTGTAGCGTCGAGTGATCTCGACAACAAACCTCAGGCGTCGAGTGATCTCGATGCCACAAGACGGCAAACTCAAGCGTTGAGTGAACTTAATGCGCTACATGATGCCTACCCTTAGACTATAGGCACACACTTTTTAAGGTGTTACAACTCCCCCCCAAAAAAGAATTTCTTCCTTGAAATTTAAGTGCTACAAAGCATAAAACATACCTCATGTAAATAGTTCTGGGAAGTATTCCTACATCGCTTGCTTGCTCTCCTAAGAGAATTCATCTCGCCCACAATTGTCTCAATGTACCTTCACAAGCTTGACTTATTTATTCTGGAAGAGCTAGATTTCCGAATTCACCGCGGAAACTGAACGAACCATCATCCTCAAATATTTTGCCGCCGGCACTACCATCGACTCAACCACATCACACGGCTCCACTAAGGCTTTCCTTAACACCAAGACATGAAAAACATTGTGTAGTCCACTCATCTCTTCGGATAATGCCAATGATAGGCTGCTTCACCTATGTGCCCTATAACCTTGTGTTGGGTCTGGCGTTCCCTCACTTGACCTGTGGCGCTCTGCTACTTATTTAAAAAATTAAGTAGCACCCTTTCCAACATTCCGGGCTTTTGGAACAGTTGGGTATGCGCTTGATCCTACATTTGGTATCAGAGGAGGTCACAGGTTCAAGATCGGGGGAGGTGCTATTAAATCCCTATTTTTCCCTTCTACCTGTGTGGGTCCGGCGGGTCAGGCAACTGTGGATATGTGGTAACCCCACCTCTGAGCCGTGTGGGCCATGTGGTAACTCCACCTCTAAGCTGACGGGTTGTGCTGGACGCCGGGGGGGGGGGGATTGTTGGGTCTGGCGTTTCCTTACTTGACCCGTGACGCTCTGCTACTTATTTAAGAAATTAAATAGCACCCTTTCCAACAGTCCGAGCTTTTGGAACAGTTGGGTATGCGCTTGATCCTACACCTTGAATGGACCCAAATACCTCAAACTCAATTTCTTGAGTCAACGAATTCTTGTTAGCCATTCTTTGAATGGCTTGATTTTTAAGCAGACCATATCACCCACTACGAACTCCACATGTTTGTGACGTGCATTAAAATATTTCACCTGTCGATCATGAGCAACCTTCGTACACTCTTAGATCTTCCGAACTAACTCACATCTGCCACTGCTTCTTTTCCCCAAAGCTGGGTGTCTCCCACCTCTATCCATGACATTGACATTCGACACCGCCTACCATACAATGCTTCATATGAGGTCATTTGAATGATCGCTTGAAAGCTATTGTTGTAGGCAAACTCAACAATAAAAAGGTGGTCTTCCCATCTCTTGCCAAAATCAAGAACACACATCCTCAATATGTCTTCCAAAGTACGATTTATCCTCTCCATTTGACCATCAGTATGTGGATGGAATGCTGGATTTGTGACATCCTGACTTTTATTGGGCCACTAGAACCCTAATAGGCCCAATAAAAGTGACCTGAATCCCTACCTGAGGCCCATAACAAGGTAGGAGGTGACCATGAGAATATTGAGCTAGAGAACTCCAATTTGAGTTCTGTCAGTTCCTGTAGCCTCGTGTAGTCAATACGAGTGCATTGGAACTTGTTCTGTGGAATTCCATAATCATATGGTGGATATGGTCGTTCCTCATAGAATATCGCGAATACGCGATTTTTTTGTATATCGAGCTAGAGAACTCTGATCTGAGTTCTGTCAGTTTTTATAGTTTTGTATAGTCGATACGAGCGTGTTAGAACTTATTGCATTGCAATCCAAAGTCAAACAATAAATATGACTTTTTTGACCGTGTTAGTGCACCGCAATGCACAAAATTGGATATTTAACAAATAAACTCTGATTTGACCCCGGTTATTGGCAATGGATTTGTATGGTCAATAAAAAGTCAACCGAGTTCTCCCCGGTCAATATCGATGACGGGTGGTCAATCTATGGTCAAACCAAGTGCAGTCATGCACCGAAAAGCATGTGCATACCAATTATGGCATGATATTCCAACTTTGACCCGACTCAGATAACTTCGACCTACTTTGACTTTGACCAATATGGGGGACCCACCATAGGGTTGACTTTAGTCAAACCTTCCCCTTTTTCATTTTTGAATTTTCTTAAGGAAAGGGGTGTGCCTCCTCACTATGAAAGGGTATGGGTTTCACTTTCTTAAGCCCGTAAAACCAACGAAGCAAGGGAATTGGGCTAAGAAGGGCCCACCCACTCCCCTCTTTTCCTCTCTTTTCTTAAGCCCAAGCTCATGGACCAATACAACACTTCCCCCTCCCATTGATGACTGACACTTGGTAGTGCTAGGGTGCCCTGATGGGGCTAGCTCTCCAGTACCGCTGGAGGAGGAAAAGTCATCTCCTCCTCCTCCTCTCAGTTTACTTCCACACCGGGGAAATAGGACATGGTCACCCCCTCAGCCTATATATAGGCCATACCACCCCCTAACCTCCTCACTCAACTCAGGAGAGCCATAACCCCCCTCCCCCACCTCTGCTAGAACCCTAGCCCGCCAGAGAAGCCAACCCGAGCCCACCAACCCTACTACCCTCTATATTCAACCGGACACGCTCCACCCGAGATCCTCTAGCACAGGTGGAACCCTTTTTCCTCCTCCATCCCCACTCCCACGATGACCTGCATGCACCTCCCGATGGCCGGAGCACCATTGGCGCCACCCGAGCCTTGTTCCAAGTTGGGTGGTGGTCGCGTGTTGTGAGCTCTGCCCAGCGCCGGTGGTGGAGCTGGGAGGGTGTTACACCATCGGGGATGATCATCCCTAGCGATGGAGGGCAATGGTACCGATAGATTTTGTCGCTTCAGTGACACCCGAGAAGAATTATTCCCTTTGTTTTATTTTTTGCGGTGGCGGCCGGCGGCGCTAGGCCGTCGGACCACTGCCGAAGGGATGCCCAACCCCCGACACGCTGGTCGGGGGTGGCATCGTAGCCGGAGAGCCAATAGAGAGGCTGGGCGGCATCGCCTGGAGCAGAGCAGCCGCGCCACCCCGCTCTCAGGATGAAGAAATCCGACTGTGGCTGGCGGCACAGGGCCGCCAGACTACTGCCCATGGCCGCCAGACTACTGCCCAGGTGATCCCCAGCCCCCAACGAACCGACAGGAGTGGCGCCGACACCTCTCAGTCGCCGATCGGTGGTGGCAGAAGTGTTAACTTCTGCACTACCGACGAGTTATGGTTGTTGTCCGATCAGGAGTTGAAGATCGGATGGTAGCTGTCACGTTAAATTACGCACCCACTCCATTTTTCAGGACCCCACAGTGGATCTGAGCACAATCTGCTGTGGGGATAGATAGTTAAAAATGTCTATTCGGCTCGATCTCAGACATAAGATAAAGTCTGGTTTGTCTATTTGCAGACCAGAATAATAACAGAACTTGGGATTTTTCTGAGGAAAATCTATGCTCATAGGAGAAAAGTTTTGAATACGAAAATTATTCCCCTTAATGAGAGCAATCTACTCAAATTTTGGAAATTTTTATTAAATAATTTTGTGCCTCAAAAAGCCTAAATAAGATTTTTTTGACCAATTTATAGTCCCAAAAATGTTCGAAAAATCCTAAAAAACTTTTTAGGCCCATTTTAGCCCATCTTTAATGTTGTGTAAAAATTTGGGAACTTTGAGGTGAAAATTGAAGATTATCCAAATTCTCGGAGCCTAAGGTCGCATTTTAAAAACGATACGTTTAAATCATTCGAAAAAAGAAAATCGCCGCTCGCGATCGTGCCTTAATTTGAATATTGAGTTCAAATAAATAATCGACGGGAGTTATCGAGACAAGATTTCAAGCTCTAAGTGTTTCAAGAATTTTTGCAAATCCAGTGAGCACCTCATTTTTAAAACAACACTCGGATATTTTGGATAAACTTGGAAGATGAAATGTCCAACCTCGTTTCAGGTGAAAAATTTCCCTTATGTGTTGGAAATGATTTTTGAGGTTGAAATTCAAGGAAGACATTCTCTTTAAGTTACTCGGATTTGATCTGATGCGAGCAAGTAAGTTGGTAATTATTCTCGTATGAATAATAAATGTGTAACCCATAATAAGCTTCTCAGGTCCGAATAAGTCGTGATTGAAAGCCGCAACTGAACTAATATCGGATCCTAATAATGAGCGAAACTAAAAAAAAAGCTTCTTAAAAATAGAAATAGAACTGAACCTGCCTCCTATGAATGGATTTGGAATTGAAATTGCCTCCTATGAACGGAGATGGAACTGGCCACCTATGAACGGAGATAGAACTGAACTTGCCTCCTGTGAACGGAGATGGAACTGAAGCCTCCTGAATGGAGTGATTGGACTACTAACCCTTTTCTTTATTTTTTTATTTCAGTCTTGCACTGGTCCAGTTCCTTTTATTACTTTTAGTTTAGTACTTTCTTTTCAGTATTCTAGTCTTGCACTGGTCCTGTTTCTTTACTTTCAGTACCCCAGTCTTGCACTTGTCTTGTTTCTTTGCATTCAATTCAGTTCTTTCCTTTCAGTACTCTAGTATTTTACTGGTCTTGTTTCTTTACATTCAGTTTAGTTCTTTCCTTTCAAGTACTACTCTAGTCTCGTACTGCTCGAGTTCCTTTCAGTACTTCATTTACAGTTTTTTCTATTCAGTACCATTCCAGTTTCGTAATGGTCGTTTTTATTTCAACACTTTATTCGGTGTGTTCAGTTCATCATTTCAATTCTACAGCTTATTTCTAGCAGCATTTTATTACCATATTTAAATTACTGTAAATTACTGTTTTAGTATTATTAACACAGGTCTTGCTCTAACGAGCAGTTGGTTTTGAAAAGAGCATTAGTTAGGGATAACTGAGAGTCAAAATATTCCTCTAGGGTTTGCCCCAAATAATGTGCTCTCATGCCTGTAGCGCTCCTTATCGAATATTGAGCGACATGTTGTTTTAAAAGGACGCTTGCCCGAATTATTTGATATCAAGTAAGGTAGGCCGCCGCAGACCCGGTCTGTACTGGGAAATTATTTAAATTGAAATGCTTGTAATTTGCTTGCGATGAAATGTGGAGGGTCTGTCACTTCCGCAAACCATTCGTACTGGTACGGAAGGTCAACAACTCATGGCAATAGTGAGATATGCACCACGAGTGACCGACTGTTTTATTCTCCCCGTTGGGTTCCCTTCACTGTCGGCCTAAATTTTCAGAATTCACCGGATGTCACTCACATCCAAAAGTACACTTGGTTGTATTCTAGGGCCTGAGTAGTGCGGTGCGACCACACCGAGAAGTGGTAGGAATTCCACTGTAACCGACAGCCTCATCGGTGAGGCTCGCGGGGTGTGCTTCCCAGCTTGAAGAGAAGCAGCCCAATCTATGTCGACATAGTGGGCGTGCACTAGTCTGAATACTTGCGGTGTGCGCAGTTTGAAAACCAACGATGTGCACGGGTTTTAATACCAGCGTTGTGCGCAGTTTGAATACCAGCGGTGTGAACGGGTTTGAATACATGCACTGTGCGTGGGTTTGAATACATGCAGTGTGCGTGGGTTTGAATACCTGCGTTGTGCACGGGTTTGAATAACTACAGTGTGTGCGGTGTGAATACTCGCGGTTGTGAGTACCTATTGGTTGTGATAGCTAGTTGAGCGCCATTTTAAGTAACTGATGTTTATGCAGCTACTTTCCAGTTACTTTATGTTGCACTCTTTTAGATATTTGCTCCTAGCTTAAGAAATGATAATGCACTATATTGAAATACTGCTACTAACTCTCTTGTGCTTCGGTTGTTTACTTATTGTTGGGTGCATAGGCTCGTCCCCAGGATATGAATTTGGAAAGAGATGTGTTTCCACTTACCTCTGTGACTAATGGTTATTTTAATAACCATTCACAAGAGACAAAGCACTGTGAAGTCCAGCTGCCGCAGGACGGTACGTCAGCTGACATGACTACCAGAGCAGAGACACCCCCTTCGTCTCCAGATTTCCGAGACGTGAGTTCCTAGCGTGTAGGCTTGAGAGAGGGAGAGTATTAGTAGTAGACTTTTGAAGCCAACGGGTTCGTTTGTATAAACAATGGGTACAACCTATTCTTACTTATATATATATATATTTCTGTTATTACTTCCACAAATCTATGATGTGAATGTTGTGATTCAAGCTAAGCAAGACGACCAACTAGTATTTGGTAGAGTGGGTCGTTGCCACTTGGGAAGCACTAGGTGGATGTCTTGGGAAGTAAGGCTCGTCTCCGACCCGACCGGGAAATGGATGGAGGAGATACTCTTACAGTACTGAACTTAAGCTTGGTGCCCAAGCTCTTCTACACTAACCTCCAATCTTTAGATGTGAACCGCTCATCTCGATCGCTGATGATACTCTTTGGAATCACATGCAACCGCACAATATTTCGAACATAGAGCACTACTAGCTTTTTTACGCTATCTTCCTTCCAATTAGAATGAAGTGGCTACCTTGGTCAGATGATCCACAATCACCCAAATTGCATCATTACCTTGCGGCGATCGAGCCAAACCTTGCATAAAGTCCATGAAGATGTCGTCAAATTTCTACTCGGGAAAAGGAAGGGGCTTTAGGAACCTACCCAGCCTCTGACACTCAGCCTTCACTAAGACACAAGTCTGGAATCAATTCACATACAAAGCTACATCCCGCTTCATCACAGGCTACCAAATAGATTTATTCATGTCCAAGTACATCTTCATACCGCCCGGGTGAATGGATTACTTTGTAAAGTGGGTCTCAAACATCAACTCCTTACAGAGCTTGTCGAACTACGGTACACAGACTCTTATATCCTTCTTTAAGATCCCATCAACCATCTCCAAGGTATCACCCTCACCTTTCTCAGCTTGCACCACTAATAGTTGGAACTCTGCATCCACACTGGTTGCCTCCCGAAAACAATCGGACAAGTCACACTACAACTCTATCCAGTTCAACCGAGCCACACTAGACTCACCTCTAGCCACACATACAATGCTAAGAGACTCAACGTCTGGCACCAACCGCTCATCATGCGCTTCTAACCAATACACTTGCCCAGAGAATTTTCTACTCAAAGCATCGGCCACAATATTGACCTTACCTAGTGTGTATTGAATCGCGACGTCATAGTCCCCAAGGAACTCGAACCACATGCGCTGTCGCATGTTCAAATATTTTTGGTCCAAGAGATACTTTAATTTTTTATAGCCCGTGAAGATCTCCACCCTTGCTCCATATATATAGTGTCGCCATAACTTTAACGCAAAGATTACTGTCGCCAGCTCCAAGTCATGGATGGAGTAATTCCTCTCAGGAGTCTTCAACTGTCTAGACCCATAAGCTATCATGTTGCCATGTTGCACAAGCACGCAACCTAAACCGCATTCTGACGCATCACTGAAAAACTGAAATCCCTCAATCCCACAAGAAATACTTAGGATCGGAGCAGACATTAACCTTTCTTTCAACGTCTTGAAAGCTCGAGCGCACTCTGGCGTCCACATGAACTTATGATATTATGAGTAAGAGAAGTGAGGTGAAATGCTATTCGCGAAAATTTTTCCACAAACCTTCTGTAGAACCCGGCTAGTCCAAGGAAACTCTTGACTTCCACCACGGTTCTCAGAACTGGCAAATCCCCGATGGCCTCAACTTTCATCGAATCCACCGCCACCTTATCACCACTAATCACATGTCCCCAAATGTCACCTTCTCTAACCAGAACTCGCACTTCGAGAACTTAACATAAAGCTGGTTCTCCCTCAGAATCTACAAGACCACTCTTAAGTGTGTCTTGTGCTCATACTTTGACTTGGAATACACTAGGATGTCGTCGATAAAAACCACCACAAATGAATCCAAATACTGCCGAAACACTCGGTTCATCAAATTCATAAACACTAATGACACATTTGTCAAACCGAACGACATCACCGAGAACTCGAAGTGACCAAACCTCATCCCAAATAATGTCTTCGGAATGTACTCATCTCGAATACGCAACTGGTAATACCATGACTTTAATTCCAACTTGTAGTACACCACCGACCCTACCAACTGGTTGAACAAGTCATCTATCCGAGAAATCGAAAACTTATTCTTGATGGTCAGCTTATTCAGCTTACGTTAGCCTATGCACAACTGCATACTGACATATTTCTTCTTTACAAACAGCATCGACGCGCTCTATGATGAAGAGTTGGGCCTAATGTACCCTTGCTCCAACAGCTCCTGCAGTTGCACTTTGAGCTCGGTCAGCTCCTTTGGTGTCATATTGAATGTAGGACATGACATTGACCTTGCTCCTAGCACCAATTTAATCGTGAAGTCAATCTCACGCTGAGGAGGTGCTCCTGGAAGCACCTTGGGGAACACATCCTCAAATTCTGCCACCATTGGCACTTCTCAAATCGACAACTTCGTGGAGTGGACCTCCAACATAGTTACAAATGCTACTCCTCCCTAGTTTACTGCATGCACCAAATGTATGGCTGAAATCAGGGAGAAGTACACTCCACTAAGGCCCTCAAACTTGACTTCTACTCTACCTCTGCACCTCAGGGTCACTACCATCAATAGGTAGTCAATACTAGCCCGCTGCTCTGTAAGCCAGTCCATCCCCAAGATGATGTCAAATTTGGTTAGCGGTAAGATTGTCATTACCAACATGAAGTCAACTTCGCCTATACTCCAACTAATGCACCCTTTATTTCTGGTAGTCATGAAAGACCTATTGGGCATGCACACAATAAGCTCCATATCTATCTCAAAGGGTTCAACACCAATTCTCTGGACAAAACTTTCCGCAAGAAAGGAGTGTGACGCTCCCATGTTGAATAACACTCTGGTGGGGTAACCAGAAACTAGCATGAAGCCTAGCATACAAGCAACAAACACGAAAAGGTCACAAGTAGTTTTAAGCTAGCAAACGTACTTAAACTTTTCATATCTGTCATCAGATCAAGCTAACGAAACACTTCTTGCTGCCCAAGATTATAGGCTCTTGGCTGTACAGGAGGGAAATATGAAGCGCTCAACTCTGCCGCTTTCCCTTTCTACACAATAATAGGACTAGAACGCACTGACTGCTCTTACATTGGCTTTTGCTCAGCACTACCCTCAGTACAAAGTCGAGATATGTGGCCCAGTTTGCTACACTTGTAGTACGTTAGTGGTCCCTTAAAACGGAAATCCTCCGACGTAGCTCCTCTTTTCTCTCCTGTCCTGAAGGGACAAAACTACTCCTTCCACTTACTCCCTTCTGACTTCTATTGAGACTGAGAAGGCTTGCCTTCTCCTATTTTGCTGCAAGACCCTTACGACACTATGTCCGCTCCATATCACTCTTCAGGGTCCTAGAGGCTTCAACCAACTCACTAAAACCCGCATTCTTTAGAGCTATGAGCAGTTGTCTCAAGTTCTCTCGCAACTCATGATAGAAGAGGTTGTCAGCCATGGTCGTTCCCACATAACGTTCCACATGAGTAAACTCCTGCACATACTCATCCATGGTCCTATCTTGCTGTACCAAATGCAGAAATTGCCTTGGAATAGCTAACCTTGTCGACAATGGAATATACCACTTTAAGAAGGCACTTGCAAACTCATCCATGGATGGGGTGCGTCCAGGAAACTTAAGGCTGATATTGCTCAGCCACCACAACTTTGCATCATCTTCTAACATGAAGACCAAAAATTGGGGCTGCTCATCCTCTAGTGTCTTTGTCGCTCTCAAGAGTTCCTGAATCCTTGACAACTAGTCCACGACATCAATTGGTGTGCCAACTCCATTGAATGTTGGAGGATGGAAACTCAGAAAATATTTCATCAGGCGGTCTCCCTGCCCAACAATATCTCTCTCAGCTAATGGATCTGCCTGTCTCGCCCTTCCGCTAGGTATGATAGGTGTCGTATCCGGGGTAACGGGAGTCATTACCTGCGCAACAGGGGTCACAACCTATGGTGCTGCCATAGCTTGGGCCGCTACCATTGCCTCTGCTAGCATGAGACAAAAATCGGTAAGGGATACACCCATGCCCATCGGAATCAGATCAGTAGCATTACTAGTCGTACGATCCTCTTGCGACCTCGACGTCCCCGCATTATCGCTTCCACCCTTAGCAAAAGCAAGGTAAATAATGAATCAAGCTCTATTCGCAAAGCTTCAATACAAGGACACTGAAAGTGTTCAGTTGTCTACCTAAATCACCTAGAGGGGGGTGAATAGGTGAGTTGTGCGTCTTTTGCGGAATAAAAAAATTAGAGATCTATACATACAATTATCAACCAAGCAATCACAGATGACAAAAGATTTATAGTGGTTCCCCAACCTTGGGTACATCCACTTTCCCTCACAAATCTAGCAAAACACTAGACTCGGCTACTTCACTATCTCATATTGAAAACCAATCCCACGCCTCAGAACAAAGTTCCTACAATCTCGATCCACAACACAGATCTACACTCGGAAGATAAAAACTTCCTACAACTCGGAGACAAATAGCTCCTACACTTGGAGAGAAATCTCCTACAAGAATGAAATTGAGAGTATATGAAAATACAAACAGAAAAACTTTCTCAGATTTGGAAACAGTCGGCTTGAATCTTTTTCTTTGATCTTTACGGCTTTGTCAAAATAGGTTGAAGAAGAATCTCGGCAAGAACTAGATCTGGAATTCCTTGGACACACACGATATGAGAGATGATGAAGAATGAAAAACAATCTCGATCTGTGGGTCTTCTTGATCTGAATCTTCTGGATCGAAAACCCTAGCCGATTATGCGCGATGAAGGTCAGCGGTGGAGGCTTCCGTTTTTAGACAGAGAGAATGAGATTCAGAATACTTAGAATAATTCTTGACAGCGCTTCTTAGAGTTAGTCAGTTTTGACAAGACCTTATATAAGATCTCCCTAACGATCATAATTAGCCTTAATGACGCACACGTGGACCAATCACGTCAAGGCTATTTGAAATTTCCATCAAATCTGGACTTAGCAAATTTCTGAAAAGATTGACTGAAGTACTACAGTGAACAAATACCTACTCGAGTACTATTCTGATTACTCGAGAGAATGTAAGAAGATTACTTGAGTAAATAACTTAGAGAAAAATCCAGAAATAGTGAGCAACTACTCGAGTACACAAAGACTTACTCGAGTGTTAATATAGTTACTCGAGATGTGGAGTTGAACTACTCGAGTACAAGAAGTACTGCTCTAGAGAATAAAAATTAACTACTCGAGAGGAAGAAAGAGTACTCGAGTCAAAGACTTAGAATAATTTCTGGGATAAGAATCTGGGTTACTCGAGTAGTGAAACTGGACTACTTGAGAGGACATAAACTACTCGAGAGGACCTAAACTACTCGAGTATATGTATATTACTACTCGAGTAATGGACTTAGAAAAATTTTGAGGGAGAAAAATCTTATCACTCGAGTATTTAATCTAGACTACTCGAGTAGTAGATGGACTACTCGAGTGAAGTAGAACAACACGAAATCCTGTCTTCTGTAACTCGAGACAAATGATTAATCTACTCGAGTACTAATATGACTACTCGAGTAAATGAATTAGAAAAATTTTCAGAGAGGAAATTCTGTTAACTCGAGAATAAGAGATGATCTACTCGAGTAATTGACTTGGCTACTCGAGAGTTATAATTTGACTACTCGAGAGCTAACTCTCTTACTCGAGTACAGATAGACTTACTCGAGTATTGACAAAGTGTTTCACTCGAGTATATAAGTAACTACTCGAGTAAAATACTTAGCAAAAATTCCTTCAACAGAATTTTCTCTTCTTTATTAAATTCAGCAACAAGTCTTTCTCCAATCAGTCCTAGTGCTTGAAAATTAAGTGTATCCCAATAGAGAGGATACACATGAGTCAACACCATAGATCACACAATGAGGGATTACATTGAATGGTCCTGTGTTTGGTGACCTATTGTAGACTAACATTGGTCTACACTTGGCAATATAGTTCTGCAAACACACAACTCAAACAAGATATCAAATATAACTTAATTCATCTTAGTTCAAGGGTGACTTCACCAAATCTGGGTTATTGTGGATACAATACCCAACAATCTCCCCCTATTTGTAGAAGTCAGAACCCTTTACACTAAGGTGAATTATATAGACATAAAAAGAGCTAGATATGCAGTAGAGAAAGCAGTGTAAGCAAGTATAAGAATATAATCAAAGGGTATATGATCAAAATTAAGAATTATATAAACATGATTGTCCAAAACATCATTTCTACATGAATCATTTTCACACTCTCATAATACTCTTTGCTTAGACTTAGTGGTACTGCTTGTCCTTCTTCTTTTGCTGTCTTCTTTGGTAGCTGTAGGGCTTGGGATAGTACTTTGGAGGCTTTGGAGGAGCAGCAGGGTTGTTCCTTCCAAATTCTCTGTCATAAAGCCTTCTCTTTGTCATTAACGTTTCATAAAATTCCCATTCCTGGGAGCTGTAATGATCATTCTTATTCTCATTGAAGTCCATGACAAGCTTGAGAGTATCCAATATAAGAGACTTTGAAGTTGGAGACCATATTTCAGCAAACTCTGGAGCTTTCCTCTTTTCTGTATCTGGAACTGGGATTGACCTGCTAGCTAAGGCACCATCACTATACTTTCTCTTCTTCTTTGAAGTGTTGATCTCAGGAGGAGCTTGGAAGAATATGTCTGCTGGGTCTGCCTCCCAAACCTGAGCATATGATTCTGGAGGAGGACCTTCACAGCCTTCAGGTCTAGGAGAGAAGGAAGGCTGTTGAGCTTGAGCTGGAGCAGTAGTAGCTAAGGGGTTCAGATGGTGAGGAATGATGTTTGGATCAGCTAGAAAGTCAGGAAGAATCTGATTGTGCATCCAGACTGCTGTATCATAGGTATGGAACTTCACACTCTGAATCTGGCCTAGCACATCATCATGAATCTCTTTCATCTTAGCTTTCCAGAGAGTCTGCTTGATTACATCTGATTTCTCAAGATATTCCTTGACTAAACTCTCCCCCTTTCTGCCTTCTACATTTAGTTTATTGATGGCATCTTCTTTGAAAGTGCCTACCTCATCACAAATCTCCATCTTGGTTGCTTCTGCTCTCTTATCTAATTCAATCTGTTTATTGGCAAGAGTCACACCTTGCTCCATGACCTGACCAACACTAGTGATAGTGTGATCTAGAGCTTTGCCACCAATCTGGAAGAGATGTCTGAGTTGATCAGTATTGTGCTGAATCTCAGCAAATCCCCTACTCATCTCTTTCTCTAGAGCAGTTACTTTCTCAGTCACAGCTTTGACTGAATCATCAAAATATTTTCTTTGTTCTTGTAGCAGATATACAAACTGACCCATAAGATCATTGACAGCAGGAGGAGCAGCAGTAGATATAGAAGGAACTGGAGGAGGAGGAGCAATCCATGGAATAATTTCTTCAATTACTACAGAGCTCTCAGCTCTGGTAGTATGAATCAGTGCATCCCCTTCATCAGTGACCATGGGCATGGAGAAGTCCAGGTTCCTCAATGGAGCTTCAGCTGGTTCAGGTGACTGGTCTGGCTCATCAGAAATCAAAATGGTCTCAGCCTGCTCTTTGTCAGCAACAGGAGAGTGGATGGGAGATGATGAAGTATATGTTGGAGTTGGTACAGGAGTGTGTTGCTTGGGAACTTTAGCAGTTTGTTCTTTTTGAAGAGGGGGAAGAGGTTCATCAGTAGTCAATTCCTCAATCATTTTATTGATTGCTGCTTCAGTGGATAGAAGGGTTTCTGTTGGAACTTCTGATGTAACTTCTTCAGTAGTGGATGGGGGAGGTGAAGTAACAGCTGGAGGGGTAGGAATTCTGTCTGGAACAGAAGGGGCAGGCTCCCCCTCAATAGTTGCACCAGATGTGCTGGCAACCTGAAGTGGAGAGTGAGATGGGGTCCTGTCCTCTATAGCTGGAAGGTCTTGAGCTTTGCAGCTTGAACTGGGTTCAATAGCTTCAAGTCCCATCTCTGAATGGATGAGATGGAGAATTTCTTCTTGTGATGGAGAACAATCCCTTTGGAGAAGTTGAATACCTCAGGATTAATCTCATGGAGGAGAAGAGAAATAATCCTAGCATAACTTGGAGCCTTTATGATGTCCTTGATCTTATCCAGAATCAACATCCCAAACTGTTATTTTTTCCTGCAAACAATGGCTTGCATGATGTCAAAAAAGTTGAGTGAGATATCCCTAATGGAACTTGTCTTGCAGAGAAGAATTTTCCCAATGATATCCACCAACAGCTTCCCTTCTGGATTCAATTCAGACCTTTTGATGGTGAGTACATCTGGAGAGACTCCATAAAACATAAAAGTTCTGTCAGATTCTTCTGGACCTAAATGATCTTCTTCATCAACAATAGGCAGTCGAAGAAGTGTAGAAACAGAGGTCTTATTTAGCTTGATTTTGATTCCTTTAACCTTGGACTTGAGAATTGTCCCATTTCTCCTGACCTTGATATTCTTGAAAAACTCTTCAACTTCTGGAAACAAGATCTTACATGGCTGCTGAAGAACAAACGTGAGGCCGGTGGTGTCGAGGAGAATCAGAAGATGACGAAAATCATCTGAAATGTCGGCGATTCCTGCGGCAACAAGTTCTGAACCGATTCCAATTTTAGAAGAGGGCGCCATGGTCCAGAGATTAGGGAAATATTCTGCGGTGTGGAGGAAGATGGCGCAGGCTCTGCAACTTTCGGCGGAAGGTGAAGCATTTCAGCTTACTCGAGAGAGAGAATTTAATTCGTGTAGAAAATAATTTCAGACTTTTCGATTTATAAAACCCTAGTTTATTTCTAATTAAGAAATAAATAAAGCAAACATACCTTGGAATTGGCAGCATAAGCCTCGAGTTGCGAATGACGAAATTTGAATCAAGGTAGAAAATATGACTTCCTGATACTCGAGAGAATCGGTAGTACTCGAGTGAACATATAGAAGTACTCGAGTGAGAAAGCTAGAAGTACTCGAGTAATATCTTGGAAGTACTCGAGTAGAGATATTGAAGTACTCGAGTGAAACTTTAGTACTCGAGTAGGTCTTTCGACTACTCGAGTAGGTTACTTGAGTAGCTGAAGAAGGACTCGAGTAGGTCAAGCAGGTACTCGAGTAGGTTACTTCTTACTCGAGTCAAAAAGTTAGAAATTTGAAAAATTCCAACTTTTGACTGATTCTTGATCTTTGAGCCTTCTTATGAGTCCACCTTCTCTAATCTTCTTTGTTGAGCATTCCAAGTTCTGTTTTATAGAACGAGAACTTGGTCTCATCCAGCGGCTTCATGAAAATATCTGCAATCTTCCTGTCTATAGAGACATACTGTAGATCTATATCCCCTTGCTCCACATGCTCCCGGATGAAGTGATACCTCAGCTCTATGTGCTTTGTCCAGCTGTGCGAGACTGGGTTGTTGGCTATTGCAATTGCGCTAGAAGAGTCGCAAAATAATGGAATGTTCTGAAACTTCATATTATAGTCTTCAAATTGATTCTTTATCCACAGCAACTGTGCACAGTAACTGCCTGCAGAGATATACTCTGACTCAGCTGTTGAGATTGCAACACAGTTCTGCTTCTTACTACTCCATGAAATGAGTCTTCTTCCAAGGAATTGGCAAGTCCCGGAAGTGCTTTTCCTGTCGTCTTTGCTACCTGCAAAATCTACATCTGAAAAACTAATTAGTTCGCTATCATTAATTCTTGGGTACCATAAGCCAAGATTTGGTGTACCTTTAAGGTATCTCAAAATCCGCTTTGTAGCAGAGTAGTGAGATTCCTTAGAGTTCACTTAAAATCTAGCACATACACATGTTGAGAACATTATATCCGGTCTACTAGTAGTAAGGTAGAGCAAGGATGCAATTATGCTTCTATACTTGGTTTCATCAAAAGGTTTCCCTTTCTCATCCTTGTCCAGAGACACAGTTGAACACATTGGAGTCATTATAGAGGTTGCGTTCTCCATTCTGAATTTCTTAATTAGCTCTTTGGTGAACTTAGTCTGCGAGATGAAAATTCCATCTTCAGATTGTTTCACATGAAGTCCTAAGAAATACTTTAGCTCGCCCATACTGCTCATTTCAAACTTCCCTTGCATAAGTTTTAAAAACTTTTTGCAGTGGTTATCGTCAGTGGAGCCAAATATAATGTCGTCGACATAGATTTGTACTAGCAAAATCTTGCCTTTTATTTCCCTAAGAAATAATGTCTTATCTATCTTTCCCCTTGTGAACTTGTTCTCAAGAAGAAAGCTAGACAGCATCTCATACCAAGCTCGAGGAGCTTGTTTCAAACCATATAAATCTTTATGCAATAAGTAAACATGATCAGGAAAGTTAGAATCAACGAAACCTGGAGGTTGTTCCACATATACCTCTTCCTTTATGTCACCATTAAGGAAGGCAGACTTCACGTCCGTTTGATAGAAGGTGAAGCTCTTAAGAGTAGCATATTCTAGGAATAACCTGATTGCCTCCAGCCTTGCCACTAGAGCGCACTTTGGTCGAAGTCGATTCTTTCTTCTTGACGATATCCTTTGGCGATGAGTCTGGCTTTCTTCTTGATAATCGTTCCATCCTCGTCCATCTTGTTCCTGTAGACCCATTTTGTCCCTATGACGTTATATTTGGATCTTGGAACAAGTTTCCATACTTGGCAACTCTTGAACTGATTTAGTTCTTCTTCCATCGCCATAATCCAAGATGCGTCTGAGTTTGGTTCCTCAAACTTTTTTGGTTCAACATGTGAGAGAAAACTTAAATATAAATTCTCGTTAGTTGTACCTCTACGAGTTCTGACACCATTCCGGAGATCTCCTATGATTTGGTCCATGGGGTGATCCTTCAGATGTCTGAGCTCTAGGGTCCTTGCATCTGGATTGTCTTCAATCACCGGAGTGACTTCATCAACTTGGACGATTTCTTCATCTTGATCATCAACCTCTCCAATAGGGGTTGGAGTGGTGATCTTGATGAACTTTTCACCTTTATCTTCAGACGGTTCATCCAATCTAAGTTCTTTCAACTTTGTACCTGCATCTTCAATGAACATACTAGAAGAGTTGCCTTGCAGCAAGCTCGTCTCACCAAATACAACATGTATTGATTCTTTTACAACCAGAGTTTTTCTATTGAATATCCTGCATGCCTTACTATGGCTACTATATCCTACAAAAATACCTTCAAAGCTCTTTTCGCTGAACTTGGTAGTATGATACTTGCCATTATTAAGCACGAAGCACTTACAACCAAAAATTCTAAAATATGAGACAGTCAGTTTCCTGCCCTTTAGAAGTTTGTAAGGTGTCTTATCGTAGTTTTTGTTAATGAGTGCTCGATTTTGCACATGACATGCAGTGTTGATGGCTTCAGCCCAGAAGTATTCCGGTAGTGAGGCATCACTCAACATGGTCCTGCAGGCCTCTATGAATGTTCTATTCCTTCTCTCAGCTACTTCGTTCTGTTGAGGAGTTCGAGAAGAGGAAAACTCATGAAAGATACCTAGGCTTTCACAGAATTATGTCATGGCCCCAGACTTGAACTCTGTTCTATTGTCACTTCTGATTTTGACTACAGAATAGTTGTATTCATTCTGGACTTGCCTGACAAAATTAGTAAAGATGTCGAAGGTATCCGACTTGTGTTTCAGAAAGAACAGCCACGCAAAGCGCGAGTAATCATCAACAATTACCAACGTATAATCCTTACCTCCCAAACTTCTAGCTTGCAGTGGACCGAACATGTCCATATGAAGTAGATGTAAACATCTATTAGAATCTTTACCAATAACGCTTTTAAAGGTAACCCTTGTTTTCTTGTCTTTTACGCATGCATGACAAGGTCTATCTTTGACGTACTTGACATTTAGGGCATCACGTACAAAATTCAGTGAAAATAATTTATTAATGGTTTTGAAATTAATATGTGTTAGTCTCTTGTGTCATTGGTCACCAAGAGATGCACTATCTTTTGCTAAAAAGCACACTGGTGTAGAAGAGTCTATACAAATGAAATTTAAACAAAATATATTTCTGCTTCGAGTGCCGGATAGAATCGTTTTCATATTGTCAACGGATTTTATCAAGCACTTATCAACATGAAATTCAACTATGTATCCTTTGTCGCAGAGTTGGCTTATGCTTATAAGATTGTGTTCCAATCCTTCAACATAAGCTACATCTGAGAAGGATATACTACCGTTAGTGATCATACCATAGCCTTTAGTGATTCCTCGGTCTGAACCTCCAAAGATGACCTTTGGCCCGTTCACGACTGGAGAATAGTTCTGAAGTAGGCTTCTCGTCCCGGTCATGTGCCGAGAGCATCCACTGTCCAAATATTAGATAGGCATTTTGGTGGCCTTTGGACATACCTGCAATCATAAATCAGTTTGTCTTAGGAACCCAAACACGTTTGGGTCCTTGGTCGCGTGTTAGAACACTCCCCCTACGAGTATTAGCATTATGAGTGCTCTTTCTCATATTGCCAACTTGAGGAGTTGCAAAATTCCTAGGATTAAACCAACAGTCAATGGCAAAGTGACCAATCTTGCCACAGCACCATCAGTCGAACCTGTTACATCTTTGCCTTAGATTCTCCTGCTTGACCTTTTGAGATGGTGGTCTAGCAGGGGCAGCAATTTTGGAGGAAGAAGCTTCATGGTGATGGCAATCACATGATTTCTTCTCCTTCAATGGATTTTCCACAACGGGCTTTACCTTTGGTTCTTTCTTGAAGTTATGACCATGATTGAAAGGGCCATAGCTCTGAAGAATGACTTCTTCATAAGGTACCTTAAAGACACTCTCTCCAAAGTTTCTGGGGTGAGTCCATCCTTGGTAGCGGGACTTGGGCTCTATATAGGTAGGCCTAGTCAAGTGACCATAGGACGAGTCAAGATCAAACTCGTTTGTAGGAAAAATGACCTTCTTGAAAGAAGTCTGATCTTGAGGTGCTTTCCCCTTTTCTTTAGCCAAAGCCTTATTGGTGGCCTTATTCTTTCTTTGAGCCTTATTCCTCCTAGAAGATTTACTAGGAGCTTCTACATGGCCTAGTCCAGCACCCTTGGCCTTAGCCGAGAATTTAACAACGAATGGAAGAACAGTATTCGGCTTCGAGAAACTTTCAACAAGTTTCTTTTCAGCTTCAAGTTGTGCTTCCAGTTCTTTTATGATTTTCTCTTTAAGGTCTAGGTGCTTGAGAGCCTTGTTATATTCTTCAATGACAACATTGAAGTTTTCTCTGAGCGAGTCAGTCTTAGCGAGTTCCTCTCTCAAGGTGCTCTCTTTAGCTTTTAGAGACTTTATCTCTTTAGCTTGAGTTTTCAAGACTCGAAGATATTTGTCGTAAGCCTTGATTAACTCCTTATACTGGGCCATGAGTTCAGACTCATTGTCAGAAGAGCTGTCCTCATTATCATGCTCAGAAGCTTACGATTCTGAAAGAGGAGTGTGAGAGTTTACCTTCCCAGTGAACTGAGGCTCTTGTTCTTCATCTGTCTGAGCCATAAGCCCAAAGTTGGCTTCTTCTTCTTCACTCGACTCAGATGAGTCGGAGTCATTAAGAGTTTTGCCCTTCTTGGCTATCAGGCTCTTCTCCGTCCTCTTCTTATTGTATGAGGGCTTCTTTTCTTTTCTCTTTCCACCCTCCTTCTTCTTGTAGGGGCAGTCAGCAATGACATGACCTGGCTTATTACAGCAGTAACAAATGATGTCAGTAGAAAAATGTTTGTTCGGTTTAGAAGCATACCTGTCATGGCTACTTGAGCCTTTTCTGTGTCGATCATTGTCATGTCGTGATATTCTGTAGGAGACATCCTTGCCTTTCCATTGCTTATTTTTGTTTAAGAATTTCTTGAATTGTCGTGAGAGTAAGGAGAACTCTCCTTCAGATAGCTCAGAGCCTGAGGTGCTTGGCTCCGAGGTTTCTTCTTCACTAACTTCTTGTGCTGGGGCAGGAGAGGCATCCTTTGACTTCCTTGAGGTGTTTGCCTTTAGAACAACAGACGTCTCCTTGGATACGGACCTGCTCTTCTCTTCCTCAGCCTTTCTTGTGTTGAGTTGAAGCTCATATGACATTAGCTTCCCGAAGAGATTCTACGGGTCTATCTCAGCTAGCTTTCCAAATTCTCGGATTTCACAAAACCTTGTTATCCCATTACTTGGTTAGGGATCTCAAGAACTTATCATTTAGCTCTCCGTTTGTGAAGACTCAGCCATATATCCTTAGGCCGTTG
This sequence comes from Platanthera guangdongensis, assembly GCA_039583875.1. Classification (NCBI taxonomy): domain Eukaryota; kingdom Viridiplantae; phylum Streptophyta; class Magnoliopsida; order Asparagales; family Orchidaceae; genus Platanthera; species Platanthera guangdongensis. The sequence goes on from JBBWWR010000113.1 coordinate 66,154, forward strand.
ACTATCTTGAAGAAGTTCTCAAAAGTGTCAGCAATGGTGTCCTTGTGTCCTTATCGGAAGGCTTCATATTTCTGATTTAGAAGAGATCTTCTATCATCCCTAACTTCTTCGGTACCTTCCATCAAGGTGACATGGGACTGCCACATCTCCTTAGCAGACTGGTAGTGGATCAAGTTCTGCAACATGGAGTCATCGACTGCACTTGCTATTATATTCTTGGCCTTCTTATCTAAAGACGCAACTGCAATCTCATCTTTGTCTAGATCCATCAATTTCTTTGGAACTTTCTTTGTAGGATTTATTGTGGAGACGGTCATGGGAATGTAAGGACCTTCTTCAACGATCATGAAGATCCTTGGATCCACAGCTTCCATGAAAAATCTGATTCTTTCTTTCCATATGAGAAAGTTATTCTTGGTGCATAATGGAAGCTTGACAAAATATTTAGCCTTGTCCATGCGTTTCGACTTACTTGAGTGCTAATATAGTTACTCGAGATGTGGATTTGAACTACTCGATTACAAGAAGTACTACTCGAGAGAATAGAAATTAACTACTCGAGAGAAAGAAAGAGTTCTCGAGTCAAAGACTTAGAATAATTTCTGGGAGAAGAATCTGTGTTACTCGAGTAGTGGAACTGGACTACTCGAGAGGACATAAACTACTCGAGAGGACATAAACTACTCGAGTATATGGATATTACTACTCGAGTAATGGACTTAGAAAAATTTTGAGGGAGAAAAATCTTATCACTCAAGTATTTAATCTGGACTACTCGAGTAGTAGATGGACTACTCGAGTGAAGTAGAACAACATGAAATCCGGTTGTTGAAACCGAAATCTCGGTCTCCTGTGGAGTTCACCCTTGGGGAAGGGGTGACCGCGTACCTACTTCGCTCCTGCAAGCAAAACAACAAAAGAAACAAAGGAAAACAGACCCAAGGGCTCGGCGGGGAGGACCCACCACACACTTGGAAGACTTGAGAGCACTTCCCCTCCTTAGCCACAGACCAGCTAAGGCTACCTCAAAAAGCACTAGAAGACTAAGGAGCAAGTGAATATGAGAGCCTGCCTTCTGAGGTGCCCCCTTCGGTCCTATTTATAGAATTCTAAAAACAGCCTGCAAATAGCCAACCTTTGCTGTTTTGAACAGCTATATGCAGTTTAACTTGGTCTGCCAACAGCGTAGCTCCGCTGTTCCAACAAGCTATTCGCACCCATGAGGAGGGCATCCAGGTAATTTTACCTCTGGGCCTATACTTGGCCCACCCAAGGGATATGAAGGTCAGCTCGCCACGACTCTCCCCTCGCGGGAGGCAGGTGCGACCTGGCTCCTGCGGCTCGCCTACTCTTCTTAGGCGAGCGCGAGCCGGGCCACCTCGACCCGCCAATCTTCTGCCGAGGCGGACCGGTGGCCAGGTCGCGCATAGGAGAGTGGGCTGATGGCCAGGCTTCCAACTGTAACCATGAGAGCCCCGGAGGAGGGCTCGCCGATCTGGACTCGTCGAACCCATCCCCGAATACCAGTTCAATGAATGCTGACCAAAAAGCACTGTTCGACGAATGGCGAACCCAAACTCTGCTCGACGAATGGCAGGCGAGCTAGAAGGGGGAATGGACCATCTCTCGCGGCTCGCTCGCCAGACTTCGGTGAGAGCGAGCTGGCCGACTACTGCCTACCCACATGTTGTTCTGGTGCAGGCCGGTCGCCTTGGTCTGCTCGCCTGGCTTGGCGGACACACTCGGCGAACATGGGGTTTTACACAATCTCCGCTCTTTTTGAGCTTGACCAAGCTCGGAAAGAATCATCCAACCCGTGTGTTCGGTGAGTGCTGTGGTGAGCTGTCATGGAATCTTCTGGTGGGCCCCACTCCCTGGCTATAAATACACCACCAAGTCCTCAGGTGAATCCTTACCTTCTTATGCCTCTTTGGGTGAACTGCAGCCGCACCATGCCGGTCAGTGAGGAGGTGCGAGCCCGTCTGGAAGCTGCGAGCCAGAAGACTCGAGAGGAGGCCCTTGAGGCCGCTCCGTGGCTGGCGCGCAGGTCTCCCGACCATCTCTTCAGGCCGGTAAAGGGAAGGATCATTAGGCGATCCCCGGTAAATGACATCCCAGGCTCCAGCTCGGCAGCTGGCTCCGAGGTCGTCCCTGAGGTATGCGTACCTCTCTCCTGGCTTGTCGCTTCATTCCTGACCTTTCCTCTCGTAGGTACTATCGCGCGAAGGTGAAGGGGGTGGGGAGGAGGATCGTTCCCTTCTACTGTCAACTGAGCGGGTCGCCAGCCCCTCGGGCTTGGGGAGTCCTCCGCCGGATACCTCTCGGTCGCCAATTCCTCCCGTGCTAGGGAAATCCCTCGCAGCTTTTGAGGGAGAGCCCTTCCAGGGATGGCCGGGCTCTTGTTGACCGTCCACCAATGCGGAGGATGTGCCTACACCGGGTAAGCATGCACTCGATGTTTGTTTTGTTCTCGCCTGTCACCTCTGAATCCCTTCTTTGCAGGCTATAACGCGATCTCATCTGAAACCGAAATGAGTGAGGGGTATTCGCCTCGTCCTGACGTGGAGGGGGTCGCGAAGTATCTGGGTGACCCGGCGGATGCGGTGGGGATGAAGAGACAAGTGACACACCTTTTCCAGAAACATACTCTGCTTCTTCAGGAGCTCTGCAATCGGGTGGACCGGGATAACACTGCGATCGAGGCGCGAGTCGCGGCCTTGGAGGGAGTGCGGCGCCCGACGGAAGGGGAGGAGGCTTCTTCACCTGGCACGCATATCACGTGGGCCTTGGAGCGACTCAGGCACGCCACGGAGCAAGTCGGCTTGGCCCAGCAGGAGCTGGTGGCGGTTCGCTACTACCATTACCCTCGCGTGCCGCCACAAACCGGGACGCGGGGGCGGGGTAGGTGGAAATTGATCCAGTACTGACCCGCCTACCCCTTCCCCGCATTCTATCTGCCGGGCCAGACCGCATCCAGATTCTGAACTGACTAATTTAGAGAGGCTTCCCACTATGAAACTCTTTCAATGTCTGTAATAATCTGCAACTTTTCTCGCCCGTCCACGGGTTTGATTTCTGATTTCTGGTGTATGTTGTTTTTATCGTGCTATTGCTTGACTATATCTGAGGTGGGTATGGATGAAACTGCGTCATCCGCTCGCCGCTCTTTCGGTCGGGCGCGAGGCCAAAGGATGGACCTGCCCAGCCCTCCAACCTGATCTTAGCGGGAGCGGTCCAGGAGCTCGCTGGTTGCGAGTCTCCCGGCTCACTCAGAGTTCTGGGCGGGTGCGGGCCGCAGCTCGCCCGCTTTTCGTGCGGATGCGGGCGGGTATGACCCGCTGCTGAATGGTCCCGGCGGCGTGGTTGCGAGCCGGGAAGTTGAACCGTCAGGCCTGATTTTAGCTATATGCACTTTTCCCGCCGGCGGAAGATTTTCCCGCTCTTTTTTCTCTCTATAAATAAGCCTTTCCGGCCCTTGTCCTTTAGCCTCACTTAAGTTCTTTCTCCTCTCCCGCTCCTTGCGAAACCCGACTCATGCGCGCCCCCCTGAGGTTTCCTCGCTCGCTCGACAAACCTTCTGCGCAATTGGCGGCGGCAGTGGTGACGCGGACGGGCGGAGTAAGTGTGCTTGGACTTTTTCTGATCAAGACTTTCCCCATGCTGTTATTTCTGAGAGTGAGTACTTAGACGCCCTCAGCGATCACGTTCTGCCTGGATTCTCGGCGAGGCGGCCCGGAGATGGGGAGAAGATAAACGATCTCTCCGGAGATGAGCTCGCCATTCCCCTGGCTCACTTTGAGATGGGCCTCCGGCTTCCCCTGTGGCCGGAGGTTCGCCAAGTTCTGAAATACTTTGGGGTTGTCATAAGCCAGATGACCCCAAACTCTGTGGCGGTCATGGTCAGGTTCGCTTGCTTCTTGCGGGAGGAGCGAGTCGAGTTCAGTCTCGCGGTCTTCCGCAAAATGTTCTCCTTCCGCGCGAACCGGGACGAGACCACCTATTTCTCCAGTGCCCACCTCAAGGTGCGGGAGACCGTCAACAAGAGCCATAACTGGCTCAAGAAATTTATGTTCGTCAAGGGGGACTTCGGCAATGTCCCTTTCTCGTCGGTGCAGCTTAGTGAGGCGAGCTACCGCCTGCCCAGCCTGGGGGGCCATGAAGCCGACCTGTGGGGGTTCTTCGCTGGGAAGAACTTCGAGATCGCATACTTATGCCGCAACCTGGACAACCTCGCCGCCGTTCCGCCCGGGGGAGGTTAGCTACTCATCAGTATTCTTTGTTTCACTGTTCTGTACTCTAGCTTCACCCTCTCTCCTCCTGACAGGCGAGCAGGACATCCCCCTTTGCCCCCCTTATGAGAGTGGCAGGGTCGCTGCTAGCGAGCTCGCCCGTGCTCAGGCCGCTGACGCCGCTCAGCGTGACGTCCCGGTGGTTCCTGCCAAGAAGCTGCCGGGCCGCGAACAACCTACACCTCCCCCGCCCAAGAAGGCGAAGACTGTGTGGGAGGTGCCTGCTGCGGGCCAAAGGAAAGGCAAGGCCCCGACAAATCAATAGGCCGAGGGTCCCGCCCCTGGGACCGCCTCGACCAGCGAAACCCCCGGCAAGGCGGAGGGCACTTCTGGGCCGCCGGAAGGGGCGCAAACTGCCGCGAAGCCGGTGCTGAGAGGGCACCGCAATTTCGGCTATGGCAAGAAGTACCAGGACGAGCTCGGCATCCCGCTTCTGCTATGGGACAAAGAGTCAAATCGCACGGTGGTCTCGACCCTGCTGCCGAGCTGGCTGGAGCAAGATACCATCGGCGGGGAGGCCTATAACTTCTCATTTGGCCTTTACTCGCGGGAGGACGCCGCCATTTATGACAAAGAGGAGACGCGAGTGTTGGTGCACGAAAGTGCGCGGGCTCAGCTCCACGGCCTGGAGCTGGCCCACATGGTCGGGCGGCGTTGTACCCAGTTGGAGCGGAATGCCACCTCGCTCGAGAAGTTGGCGGACGAGAAGGAGGAGGCCCGCAAGCTTGCTCAGGAGGAGGCGGACCTCCAGAGGAAGTGGGCTGACGCGGCCAAGGCGACCCTCGCTCAGTACTTGGGAGGGGTGGTACATTTCTCAGCTAGCACTTACTTCTAGTTGCCGCTTCCTTTCTAAAGCCTATCCCTTAACCACCTTCCTTTTTGCAAGACGCGACGACGGCCAGCCACCTGGGCGCCGAGATCGCCACCCTCGGCTAGGACAAGCTGGCGCTGGAGGCGCGGGTGCGCGAGCTGGAGGCTGCCGCAGCAGCCCCTCCGCCACCCAGCAGCAGCTGCCCGCTGGAACACCACTCCGACTACGCGTTGGAGGTGTTGATGCAGAAGAACGCCGCCAGCGCCGCGAAGTATACGATGCAGATGCTGTGACGGGCCGACCTCCTCAAGAGCGAGGGAGCGGGTCTCTCGGCTAGCGAGGTGGTGCCGACGCTGTTCCTTCCTGTGCCGGACCCCGGGGACAAGTCCTATCAGTGCCTTTAGGACTTCTCGCCCGGGATCTAGCATCGCCCGGACGCCTGCGCCCCGCCCATCATGTATATACACATTTTTGGTTTGTCCAACTGTAAGCGCGGGCCGCGCCATGACTCTGCAACTTTACTTTCCTTTGTGAATGATTCTGTGTTTGCCTTATGCGTATGTATGTTATTGCTGCACGATATTGACTCTTTTCTCTTTTTGCGTTCGCGTCCTGCCTTAAGACTATCTCTCACAGTCGTTCATTTCACGTTACGCCGACGAGGTCGTGCGTCCCCTGAATCAATTTAGGAACTGTAGGGGACTTATTAGCCATCCTACAAGCGGCGACCTGCCCTCACTGTCTGGGTACGCCGTGATGCTGACCCGCTTACTAGGAGAGGCGAGCTGGTTCGACTCATACCCGAGCCACCGAGTTTCTTTCGAGCCGACCCACTTACGATGCGGCCTGGGTTCTCGCCCCCTGTGGCCGTATTCTGGGTGTCAGTGATTACGTTAGACTTGCCCTGTTAGTCGGCGGGAAGCCGAAGCCTTTCCCAATGAGTGACATCCAGCCCTGCCAGCTAAATGAGATCCCAAGCTACTCACAGAAACTGGTAAACTCCGCGCTGGCGAATTGGGGCCCATTGTCCGTGACAATGGCCTGGGGCAGCCCATAGCGGCAGATGATCTCCCCCAAATGAAGTTTCTGATGACCTGGGAAGTCACCTTGGGCTGCGCCTTCACCTCTAACCACTTGGAGAAGTACTCGATCATCACCAGCAGGAACCACCTTTGCCTACTGGCCTGGGGGAACGGTCCAATCAAGTCCATTCCCCAAATGGCGAAGGGCCAGGGTGCTGTGATACTCTTGAGTCGCTGAGCCGGCTGTAGCTGGAGGGGGAAAACAGCTGGAGAAAGAATTAGTGCCTTGTAGAAAGTAGCGAATAAGAAAGAACAAACGGATAGACTTTTGAATAATTGAAATTTTATTATCCAAAAAAGGTATCATTTACAAAGGTATGACCTCCCTTATATAGAATGAAGGAGATATGAGAGAGTATAAACAAACAATATGGGACTAAACATTTACAGGGAAGAGCGGCTAGAAATAAAGGAGACCGCACAGGCCGCGCGGTTAGTCAGATGGGTTAACCGCACGGCACCTCCAGCAGGATAAGAACAGGCCGCATTTGTTGAAATTTGTGAAGTGGAAGTGGGTGACGGAACAGGCCGGGTGGCCTGGGGCGGACAAATTTTGGTGGACTAGGCGGACTGGGCGGACTGAGATGTGCGGCCTGGTGGAAGGTCTAGTGGAAAGCCGGCTGTATTCTGAGCGGCTTGTTGCATGGAGTCCGCGGACTATGCGGCCTGGTTTCTGCGGATAGGGTGTTTCCTGATTGACTTTGCCAAGGAGCGGCCTGAGCAGATGGAGGCTTGCGGACTGGTGCATTACTCAGTGGCCGCGGGTGCAAGCTTATGCTGATAAGCGGTTTGACTCGTGTCCGCGGGTAGCTTGCGGACTGTTGTGTCCGCGGTGGGGGCTGTTGCGGACTGAGTTTAGAGCTTGGCTGAGGCCTTGTCGAGCTCTGGTGGCACAACAGGCGATTTGCTGTGGAGATCGATTGGCGGACTGGCTTTTGGAGTCCGGGGTTGGCTGCTGCTTTGGACAGAAGTGCGAGGAGCTGGCAGACTGATGGCGGTCTGTGCTAGGGTGTTTAGCGGACAGGATTTTGGGTCCGCCATGCTCGCATTGGCCCTTGATGGTTTTGGACTTGGTCACACTTTGTGCCAAGGCCATGGTGTCCGCGGTATCCGCCAAGTCTGCTGTGACCGGGCGTACTGTTACTATCTGCCTTTGGTCGTGGACTTGTGGCGGATTGAGGTGTGAGTCTTGCGGACTGCCTCGGGTTGGTGCGGACTGCCATTGAAGGGGGTTGCTGTCCTGCAGTGGTTGGAGCTGTGAGGGCTGACGCCTTGTCCGCATAGCTTGGGCGGACTGGAGAGGGTTCGCCAATGTTTGCCTTGCTCCTGGCGGTTTTCCTTGGTATCCGGCTAAGTCCTTGCGGACTCAGCGGATGGTCGTTTTGCTATCACGCAGGCTAGGGTGGTGACGCTATCTCTTGGGCGGTGACCACACTCCTCATCTTGCCTATAAATAGGACCCCCCTGACACATCTACAATAACCTAAGTAACGAGAGTGAACAGTAAGTTGGGGTGTGCAAGGAGCTGCGGTCTGTGTTTGTCAGTCCGCGCGGATTGTTTCAGGCTGACGGTTTGCTGTGTGCAGGTCGCGCGGGTAGCTTCAAGGAGCCAGGAGTTTGGCTGTGACTTCGGTCAAGTGCTTGGAAGTGTGCGGTCTCTGCGGACTCAGCAGGAGGTCGCTCTGCGGCTTGTCAGTTCTGTTTCATCTTTGTCAGCTTCAATAACCTGTCCGCCGGCTTCAGGCGGGTAGGGGCGTTCCTCAGTTCAGGTTCAGCAGGAGGCGAATAACGGTGTGTACGCGCGGCCTCGCGGCTTCGGCGGACTCCGTGTCTATTCGGCGGATTGCAGCTTAGCTCGGGCGATCTCAGCGGACTCGGCGACCTCGGCGACCTCGCGGTCTCGGCGGACTCCGGTGCTGTCCGCCCGGCTTGTTTTTGGTGCTTTCTGTTTTCAGCTGTTATACTAGCGAAATCATGTCTCGCTATGCATGCCTCACATTGTAAAGAAGTGAATGAATAAAAGACCTGCTTGTGCTTCCATTGTTTGTTGGTTGTTACCTCTATTCCTTGGTTCCGCTGGTTCAACGTGAGAACTGGATAGTTCCGAAGATATTAATTTGGCGTTTGGGCTATCTTGCTGACCACGTTGAGAAAATTTAACATGGTATCAGAGGGAGGTTTCTGAGGTTCAGTTGCGTGAGCGGAAGTCAGCCAGTGTTGTTACTCAGTGATTGAGTGGTGATCAACCTGTGTTGTTGCTCGGAGCTGCTGAAAGGTGACCAACAGGTGTTACAATGGAAGGGAGTTTTGCAAGGGGTCTTGGCATTGAACTCTTAACGCCGACTAACTTCAAGAAGTGGAAGTTGTGCATGGAGAGTTATCTTCTTGGCGAGGAGCTGTGGGAAGTCGTCGGTGGTGACGACAGACAGGAAGTTACTGCTGCGTTCGGTACTGCTGAGCAGGTTATGCTCTAGAGAAGAACAAATGCTAAGGCGGAGTTCGTTCTGAAGAGAGCCGTGTCTCCAGAACTGTTTGATCACATAATTGGATGTGAGTTGGCTGCTGATATTTGGACAACCATTGATGAGTTGTTCAATAGGAAGAATGTGGCGCGGCTTCAGTTCCTGGAGAATGAGTTGGCCAGGGCAACTCAGGGAGACCTTTCCATTTCCAAGTACTTCTTAAAGATGAAGAGCTTGTGTGCTGAGCTGTCGACACTGGATCCTGATGAGCCTATCTCTGAGACAAAGATGAAAAGGCACATTATCCGCGGCTTGCGGAAGGAGTATGTGGCCTTTGTAACATCTGTTCAAGGGTGGGCTACTCAGCCATCGTTGCTGGAGCTGGAGAATCTGCTTGCCTCGCAGGAGAGCTTAGCAAGGCAGATGGCTGGAGTGAACCTGAATCAGGAGGGCAGCGAAGCTCTCTTCTCAGGCAAGAAGAAAGGATGGGAAGGGAAGAAGAAGAAGGTGCAGGTCGTTGGTGATAAGGAGACTTCAACTTCATATCCGCCGGAGAGGAGCAATGCTCCTAAGGACTGGAAGAAGAATCTGAAGTGCTACCGGTGTCATCAGCGAGGGCACTTCAAGAGGGACTGCAAGGTCAATCTGCAGCCTGGGCATGCTGCTGGAAAGGAGGAAGCTTGCTCGAGAAGTGAAGAAGCAGGATGGGGCGGAGCTTTCATGACGGGCACTTGTGTCCGAGCCTTGTCTGCTGAGGACTTTAACAACGAGTGGATCGTGGACTCCGGGTGTGGTCATCACCTCACCAGAGATAAATCGAAGTTCACCTCCATGCAGGCTTACTCAGGTAATGAAGCTATTATCACTGCTGATAATACTGTTTATGCAGTAGAGAAAGAGGGGGTCGTGTCTTTGGGTAGTGATCAGGGGCCACTCACGTTAAGGAGTGTGTATCACGTGCCGGGCATGAAGAAAAAGCTCTTCTCGGTGACCAATGCGGTGGACGCTGGGTATCACGTTCTGTTTGGGCCAACAGACGTGAGGTTCCTTCACAACGTATCAGCGGTAAAGGCTGATGTTGCTCATGTTGGGAGGAGGGTGAAGAACTTTTTTGTTCTTTCCACCAGTGCTTATGTTGATAGAATGAGGGCCAATGATAGCGCTGCTATCTGGCATGAGAGGTTGGGGCATGTTGGCATGGACAAGCTGAAGGCAATGGCGAGTAGAAGTTTGGTGAGGGGGTTGCCGAAGTTGTCCTCCTTTGGTGATGGGCATGTTTGTGCGGGCTGCCAATACGGTAAGGCACATCGCCTTCCGTTTAATAAATCACAAACAAGGAGCAAGAAACTACTGGAGTGTATTCATGGCGACCTGATGGGACCAACGGTTACTGCCAGCCTTGGAGGAAGCAGATACATGCTTGTCTTGGTTGATGACTACTCAAGGTATACTTGGGTGTACTTCTTAAAGGAGAAGTCGGAAGCCTTCCGTTTGTTTGTGGAGTTTAAGGAGTTGGTAGAAGGTCGGCTTGGCTTGCGGATTAAGAAGCTTAGAACTGATAACGGGGGTGAGTTTGTCTCCTCCGAGTTTTCTAACTTCTGCAGGAAGCACGGGATCCAACGGGAGCTTACTTGTGCTCACACTCCACAACAAAATGGTGTAGCAGAGCGGAAGATCCGTCATCTGACGGAGACCTGCAAATGCTGGCTTCATGCGAAAGATATCCCAAGGTCCTTTTGGGCGGAGGGAATGTCTTGTGCTGCTTATGTTATCAACCGGATGCCACTCAGCCCTATCAACATGAAGACTCCTATTGAGCTGTTGCTGAAGGATAAGCCGAGTGTTGGACACCTTCGGGTGTTCGGTTCAACTTGCTATGTGCATGTCCCGGATGCTTCACGGACAAAGCTGGATGCGAAGGCAAGGAAACTTGTCTTTGTTGGCTATGATGAGCGGAAGAAGGGATGGAAATGCATGGACCCTGTGACGAAGAAGTTTGTGGTGTCAAGAGATGTTGTCTTTGACGAGCTGACGTCATATGGAGGTGGCTCGGTGGAGCCAACCGGAAGTAGCAAGGTTGATGAAGCACCGGTGGTGGCTGCTGAGGGCTTGGAAGAGGAGCTTGTTGTTTCACCAGTAGCTCCTGTTGCTTCGAACTCCGAGGCTGAGCCTTCTGGCTCAGGAAGCAGGGGGAGCACTGCTCAATGCTTGCCCCAGGTAGGAGTGGAGGCCGAAGAAGCAACGGAAGCCATGAGCAAGGAGCCGGTTCTTCGGAGATCGAAGAGGGTGGTTAAGCCACCGGCTCGGTACTGTGATGGGAATGCAGTGAGGTTTGTCTCCTACTTCTTTGCAGGTCCTCTGGATGAGCGAGAGCCTGCAAACTTCAACGAGGCCACTGGAGTGAAGGAGTGGGATGATGCCATGAAGGAAGAGATTGATGCTCTGAAGAAGAATGAAACCTGGGACCTTGTGCCCAAGGTTGATGGCAGTACTCCGGTTACTTGCAAGTGGGTGTATAAGTTGAAGAAGATGGCTGATGGGAGAATTGATCGGTTCAAGGCTCGCCTGGTCGCTAGAGGATTCTCACAGCAGTATGGAGAAGACTATGAGGAGACATTCAATCCAGTTGCGAAGATGACTTCTGTAAGAGTGGTGATCGCCTTGGCTGCTTGCAAGGGATGGAGGTTGTGGCAACTCGATGTGAAGAATGCCTTTCTTTACGGAGAGATTGACAAGGACATCTTCATGGATCAGCCGCTTGGTTTTGTCTCTGAAAAGCATCCGGACTATGTCTGCAAACTCAGGAAGGCTCTCTATGGGTTGAAGCAAGCTCCTAGAGCGTGGTATGGGAAGATTGCAGAGTACTTGCAATTCTGTGGATACCTTGCTTCCAACTCAGATTCAAGCTTGTTCGTCAAGAAGAAGGGGGAGCTACGAGTCTTGGTCCTGCTGTATGTGGATGACATGATCATCACAGGGAACTCGGAGGGGGAAGTAGCAAGGCTCAGGGCTGAGCTTGCTATACGCTTTGAGATGAAAGACTTGGGAGAGTTGCATCACTTTCTCGGTCTGGAAGTGGAGAGGAAGGAGTGCGGGGTTCTCATTAGCCAGAAAGGATATGCTGATCGCATTGTGAAGCGGTTTGGCATGGGCGAAGGGAAGAAGTGCTCTACTCCACTGGAATCTGGGCTAAAGCTTCGAAGAGATGAGGGAAGGGTTCTTCTTGATCCCTTGGTGTTCAGGGCTCTTGTTGGGAGCTTGATTTACCTGACGATTACAAGGCCGGATATTGCTTATGCTGTTGGCCGAGTAAGTCGGTATATGGCTGAACCAAGGCAATCTCATCTAGTGGCGGCAAAGGGAATTCTGAAGTATGTCAAGGCTTCTTCTGATATGGGACTACTCTATAGAAGAGATGCAGAGTTTGCGTTGCTCGGGTACACGGATGCTGACTATGGCGGTGATTCGGATGATTGGAGGTCTACTTCTGGTTATGTGTTCACTTGCGGTTCAGCTAGCATCTCGTGGTGCAGCAAGAAGCAGGACTCGGTGTCAGTTTCAACCACGGAGGCGGAGTATAAGGCTTCGGCCTTGGCTGCTCGGGAAGCCGTTTGGTTGAGGAGGATTATAGAGGATGTTCATGAAGAAGTGCAAGGGCCTACTTTACTCAGGGGTGACAATGAGAGTTCTCTCAAACTGGTTAACAATCCAGTGTGTCATGCCAGGACCAAGCATATAGAGATTGATCACCACTTCATTAGGGAGAAAGTGTTGGAGGGGTCTCTGCTGGTCGGGCATGTTCGGAGTGAAGATAATCTTGCTGACATCTTCACGAAACCACTGTCGAAGGGGCCCTTTGAACGCTTGCGCAGCTTGCTGGGCTTCGTCACCACTTTCCACTTCAAGGGGGAGTGTTGAAATTTGTGAAGTGGAAGTGGGTGACGGAACAGGCCGGGCGGCCTGGGGCGGACAGCTTTTGGCGGACTAGGCGGACTGGGTGGACTGAGATGTGCGGCCTGGTGGAAGGTCTAGTGGAAAGCCGGCTGTCTTCTGAGCGGCTTGTTGCATGTAGTCCGCGGACTATGCGGCCTGGTTTCTGCGGATAGGGTGTTTGCTGATTGGCTTTGCCAAGGAGTGGCCTGAGCGGATGGAGGCTTGCGGACTGGTGTATTGCTTAGTAGCCGCGGGTGCAAGCTTGTGCTGATAGGCGGTTTGACTCGTGTCCGCGGGTAGCTTGCGGACTGTTGTGTCCGCGGTGGGGGCTATTGCGGACTGAGTTTAGAGCTTGGCTGAGGCCTTGTCGAGCTCTGGTGGCACAGTAGGCGATTTGCTGTGGAGATCGATTGGCGGACTAGCTTTTGGAGTCCGGGGTTGGCTGCTGCTTTGGACAGAAGTGCGAGTAGCTGGCGGACTGATGGCGGTCTGTGCTAGGGTGTTTAGCGGACGGGATTTTGGGTCCGCCATGCTCGCATTGGCCCTTGATGGTTTTGGACTTGGTCACACTTTGTGCCAAGGCCATGGTGTCCGCGGTATCCGCCAAGTCTGCTGTGACCAGACGGACTGTTACTATCTGCCTTTGGTCGTGGACTTGTGGCGGATTGAGGTGTGAGTCTTGCGGACTGCCTCGGGTTGGTGCGGACTGCCATTGAAGGGGGTTGCTGTCCTGCAGTGGTTGGAGTTGTGCGGGCTGACGCCTTGTCCGCATAGCTAGGGCAGACTGGAGAGGGTTCGCCAATGTTTTCCTTGCTCCTGGCGGTTTTCCTTGGTATCCGGCTAAGTCCTTGCGGACTCAGCGGACGGTGGTTTTGCTATCACGCGGGCTGGGGTGGTGACGCTATCTCTTGGGCGATGACCACACTCCTCACCTTGCCTATAAATAGGACCCCCCTGACACATCTACAGTAACCTAAGTAACGAGAGTGAACAGTAAGTTGGGGTGTGCAAGGAGCTGCGGTCTGTGTTTGTCAGTCCGCGCGGATTGTTTCAGGCTGACGGTTTGCTGTGTGCAAGTCGCGCGGGTAGCTTCAAGGAGTCAGGAGTTTGGCTGTGACTTCGGTCAAGTGCTTGGAAGTGTGCGGTCTCTGCGGACTCAGCAGGAGGTCGCTCTGCGGCTTGTCAGTTCTGTTTCATCTTTGCCAGCTTCAATAACCTGTCCGCCGGCTTCAGGCGGGTAGGGGTGTTCCTCAGTTCAAGTTCAGCAGGAGGCGAATAACGGTGTGTCCGCGCGGCCTCGCGGCTTCGGCGGACTCCGTGTCTATTCGGCGGATTGCAGCTTAGCTCGGGCGATCTCAGCGGACTCGACGACCTCGGCGACCTCGCGGTCTCAGCGTACTCCGGTGCTGTCCGCCCGGCTTGTTTTTGGTGCTTTCTATTTTCAGCTGTTATACTAGCGAAATCATGTCTCGCTATGTATGCCTCGCGTTGTAAAGAAGTGAATGAATAAAAGACCTGCTTGTGCTTCCATTGTTTGTTGGTTGTTACCTCTATTCCTTGGTTCCGCTGGTTCAACGTGAGAACTGGGTAGTTCCGAAGATATTAATTTGGCATTTGGGCTATCTTGCTGACCACGTTGAGAAAATTTAACAGCATTGAGATTTTGATAGACCGCCCGGTCTCCAAGCACCAGAGGAGACCGCCAGACCGCTCGGTCAACAAACCGCCAGACAAGACCGCAAGGCCGCCCGGTCTAATACTTCAACACTCCCCCTCAAGCTGGAGCATAGATATCAATCATGCCCAGCTTGTCACAAATGTGGAAGAAGGAAGTAGAGACCGGCTTGGTGAAGATATCTGCCAATTCCTTGTCAGAGGTGACAAATGGAGTACAAATCTGTTTCTTCAAAATCTCTTCCCGAATGAAGTGACAGTCAACCTCTATATGCTTTGTTCTCTCATGGAAGACCGGATTCCTGGATATGTATATAGCGGCCTTGTTGTCACAGAACATAGGGAGAGGATAGTCATATACCTCGCCCAGGTCAAGCATGAGAGCCCGCAACCATTTTAACTCACATGTGGTTGACGCCATACTCCGGTATTCGGCTTCTGCACTGGATCTGGAGACAACAGACTGTTTCTTGCTCTTCCAACTCACAAGATTACCTCCAACAAAGGTACAAAAACCTGATGTGGATTTACGATCGCCTTTGTCATCTGCGTAACTTGAATCTGAGTAGGCCTCAACCCTCAGATGACCATTCTTCTGAAAGAGTAACCCTTTGCCTGGTGCTGCTTTGATATACTCTAAAATCTTCAGGGCAGACTGAAGATGGCACTCCCTGGGAGCTTGCATAAACTGACTGACCTTGCCTACAGCATAGGCGATGTCGGGTCTAGTCACCGTGAGATAGATGAGTTTGCCTACCAAACGTCTGTACCTTGTGACATCAGATAGAAGAGGCGAGTCATCCGTCCACGTTTTGTCTTCTCCAATAGCCATGGGAAACCGAGCCGGTTTGGCACCTGTCAATCCTGCTTCTTGTAGAAGATCAAGGGCATACTTCCGTTGGGAGAGAACCAACGAGTCAAGTTTCTGAGAGATTTCTATCCCCAAAAAGTATTTCGGGGAGCCCATATCCTTCGTGACCAAGTGCTGACGGAGGTGCTTCTTCGTCAAGTCCACTCCATCTCGGTCATCGCCAGTAAGAAGAATATCATCCACATATACTGCCAAAACCACCAGTCCCGAGGCCGTTTTGCGAATGAATAAGGAGTGATCGGCCGAACTCCTTCTAAAGCCGATGGTAGCCACAATACCACTGAATTTGTCGAACCATGCCCGAGGGCTCTGCTTTAGGCCATAAATGGCCTTCTTCATATGACATACGCGTGTCTCCCCCTGAGCAACATACCCAGGAGCTTGCTCCATGTAGACGTCCTCCTGAAGATCGCCATAGAGAAAGGCATTCTTCACATCAAGCTGGGAAATAGCCCAATCCCGATTAATAGCCACAGAAAGGAGAACCCGGATGGTGCTGAGGCGAGCAACCGGAGAAAAGGTATCAAAGTAATCAATGCCATAAGTCTGAGTGAAGCCCTTGGCCACCAGCTGGGCCTTGTAACGATCCGCAGTGCCGTCGGGGCGAAATTTCACAACGAAGACCCAGCGACAGCCAACCACATCAGTGCCCACGGGAGGAGGAACAAGGGTCCAGGTACCCCGTTCAGTAAGAGTAGCCATATCCTCATCCATGGCAGACTTCCAATGAGGGAGAGCAAGAGCCTCCTGGTAGGTGCAGGGAGTAGAAGTAGCAGAGATAGCCAAGGCAAAACACCTGCGAGAAGGAGAAAGCCGATCATAGGAAACAAATGCCGCAAGCGGGTGTTGAGTACACGCCCGCACCCCTTTGCGAAGAGCAATGGGAAGATCCAGGTCGACGGGAGCGTCAGCGACCGGAGCGTCCATGGCGGAGAAGGCTGGCCCGGGACTAGAGAGAGACGGCGGCGGAGAGGAGGGTGGAGGGGTGGGTGGGGAGACGGACTGGGAAGGAGTCGGTGGAGGAGGAGACGGAGGTGGGAAAACGTCGAGAGGCGTGGAAGGAACAGAGAGATCAGAAGGAAGAGAAGAGGTAGGAGAGAAATATGAAGCATTCTCGAAAAAAGTCACATCTGCGGAGACAAACTGCTTGCGGAGAAGGGGGTCAAAGCAGCAATAGACTTTTTGAGTGGTAGAGTACCCAAAAAGACACACTTGGTGGAACGGGGGGAAAGCTTGTCGCGGGTAGCGGAGGGAGCGTGAACAAAAGCTGTACAGCCAAAGACACGGAGAGGGAGAGGAAAAGGTTCCTTGTGGGGGTAGAGAATGAAGAAGGGGGTCTGGCCGTGGAGAATTGTGGAGGGAAGGCGATTGATGAGATAGCAGGCGAGGAGCACAGCGTAGCCCTAGTAGGAGCGAGGGATGTGCATCTGCGTCATGAGAGTACGAGCAACATCAAGCAGGTGACGGTTTTTACGCTCCGCCACCCCATTCTGCTGGGAGGTGTAAACACAAGTCGTTTGATGAAGCAGGCCATGTTGGTGAAAGAAAGAGGAGAACTCATGATTCAGATATTCCTTGGCATTATCAGAACGTAAAGCTTTAATAGAAATAGAAAATTGAGTTTGAATCATAAAATAAAATGATTGCCAAACAGAAAAGAGTTCAGAACGATCTTTTAACAGATACACCCATGTACAGTGTGAAAAATCATCTATAAAAGTGACAAAATAGGAACTGCCCCGACCAACAGTGAGGGTAGGAGCAGGACCCCATACATCAGAATGAATAAGATCAAACGGGCGAGAGGAGCCACGGCCTTGCTTCGGTGGGAAGGAGGAGCGATGATGTTTGCCAAGCTGACACGCGTCACAGTTGAGCGGAGAACTGGTAGGAGGTAAGTGGGGCAGAAGCTGGCGAAGAATCCGAGGAGGAGGATGTCCAAGGCGAAGATGCCATTGAAGGAGATCTGTGGAGGAGGAGTAGCCGGACAGAGCGGAAACATCGTCGAGGAAGTAGAGGCCGCCGCTCTCAGTCCCAGTAGCAATCGTCCGCTGGGTCCTCGGGTCCTGAAAAGAACAAGTAGTGGGAGTGAATAAGACGGAGCACTGAAGTTGCCGGCATAAAGTAGTAACTGATAACAAATTGCACGGGAACTTCGGGACATAGAGGGTGTCCTCCAAGCAAAGCGATGGAGTGAGTTGAACCATGCCCGTCCCATGAACCGGGGACGGTGAACCATCCACCACACGAACCGGGGGTAAGCGGTCATGTGTCTCAAGACGGGAGAAGCAATGAGGGTTGCCCGTCATATGATTTGTAGCACCAGAGTCAATCAGCCATTTACCTTGGGTAACGACGTGGGCACTACTTGACGTCGTGGCCACAGAGGCAGACGGCCGAGAAGAGGCGGAGGCCGAAGGAGCATCACCAGAAGGGCGAAGATGAGGATGTTTCTGCCAGCAGCGGTCAACAGAATGGCCGGTACGACCACAGTGAGAGCAGAGGAACCGGGATGAACCCCGTCCGCCGGAGTGGCCGCGGCTACTAGGTCCCCCCCCTCTGAGCTTGGTGAGCAAAGGAGTCCTGGGAAGTGGGGAGGCCAACAGAGGCCGCTGGAGTAGCGAAGTAACAGCGGCAATGCGAGCCGCAGTGGCATCCAAAGTAGGAGATTCCGCCTCACCCAAGATCTGCTGGCGGATCATATCATAAGAATCTGGAAGACGAAGAAGATAACAAACAACCAGGAGTTCCTGGAAGTGTTTGTGCTGTTCGGCCAAGTCCGCGGAGAAGGGGCGATTCTGGAGGATTTCAGCACCAAGAGCCTGAACCTGCTGATAAGCCGCAGCAGGAGACATGGAAGGGCGGGCGAAGAGGTCCGCATAGAGAGTATAAATGCGGGACGTCTGGCCCCCCTTCGAATAGAGAGAAGCGAGGTGAAGCCAGGAGGCCTTGACCGTCTCATCACGGCGAATGACGGGAAGGCACTCATCAGAAAGGCTGTTAGCCAGCCAGGTGCGGACAAGAGCATCACTCGCATCCCAGTCATCAAACTCAGGAGAGGTACGAGGAGGAGGGTCATCGGTGAGGTGATGACGCTTGCGTTGAGAGCGAAGGAGAAAAGTGAAAGAAACGCTCCAATCGGGATAGTTGGAGCCAACAAGCTTAGAAAGGGTGCCAAGGTTGCCCGAAGGAGGAGGTGGAGAAGGAGCTGCAGGAGTAGTGGTGTGACCGGAAGTAGTCATAGAACACAGCAAGAAACCGCAGCGGATAGAAAAGGAAGAAGCCGCGCGAACACAAGCGGCTAGAAAGCAGTCAAAGGCACAGCGGGGAAGAGGTCGCGCGGACTGAAAAGGCCGAGCAAACAGAAGAGAAGAGGAGGCAAGAGGCAGCGACTACAACAAGTCGCAGGCCGGGCGAACAGAAACAGGCCGCAACGACTAGGAAGTCGGAGAGGCAAGAAAGAACCAGGAGCACGGTGACAACGAAACAGGTCGCGACGACGAATAGCAGTAGGAGAAGAGAACCAAGGAGAAGCAAGCCGCGCGAACAGGGCAGCGGACAGAAACAAGCCGCGCGAACAGGGTAGCGGACAGAAGAGAAGGCAAGCCGCGAGACAGGTCGCGGAAAGCGGAAAACAAGCCACGAGAATCAGAGAGCGCACACAATCAGGAGGAAACGACCGTGTCCTCTGATACCATGTAGAAAGTAGCAAATAAGAAAGAACAAACGGATAGACTTTTGAATAATTGAAATTTTATCATCCAAAAAAGGTATCATTTACAAAGGTATGACCTCCCTTATATAGAATGGAGGAGATATGAGAGAGTATAAACAAACAATGTGGGACTAAACATTTACAGGGCAGAGCAGCTAGAAATAAAGGAGACCGCACAGGCCGCGCGGTTAGTCAGATGGGTTAACCGCACGGCACCTCCAGCAGGATAAGAATAAGCCGCATTGAGAGTCCGATAGACCGCCCGGTCTCCAAGCACCAGAGGAGACCGCCAGACCGCTCGGTCAACAAACCGCCAGACAAGACCGCAAGACCGCCCGGTCTAATACTTCAACATGCCTAACCACCTAGAGGAGGGGGGGGGGGGAGGGTGAATAGGTGTAATTCCTTTTTCTTTTAAGGCAGCAAAATCTATTCAGATAAGTAATTAGAAACTGCTAATTCTACAGCTAACACAACACAACATTCACAGAAACATTCAATCACAGAGTGCACACAGTTTTTATAGTGGTTCCCCAAGGTCTGGGTACATCCACTTTCCCCCTTCGCCTATCTAGCAGTGTGTTAGATTCGACCTAACTTCTGCTCTTCACCTCAGATCCTCAGATCTTACAACTTAAAACCCAATAAGTCTCCTACAACTCAGAGTGAGTCCACACTCCTACAGCTCAGACAATCTGCCCTACCTCAGCCTACATAAGGCCTACAGCTCAGAGATATCAATCTCCTACAACTCAGGCTCACAGCCCTACCTCAGCCTTCAACAAGGCCTACCACTCAGAGGTCTAAATCTCCTACAACTCAACCTTTATAAAACAGGCTTACAGCTCAGATATAGAATAGATCCTACAAAAAATAGATTTAACAAAGTGTTTTACCACCACCCTGGTAGAGAGAGAAAAGATGAATGGCTTCTTGATCAGTTCTTGGAAGAATCTAATGGCAGAGAACAACCACTCTTAGCTTTCTTCAAATCTTCTTGAATCTGAACTCAGTAGGTTTGAACTCCTTTGAAGTTGATCTTCAATCAGCTTCTTTCTTGAAATTCAGATCTCAATCTGAATCCTTCTTAGCAGCCTGGTTCAACAACCGCACTTGAGTAGACGGAGCTCTCTCTCTCCAACTTCTTCTTAGATTTTCTGATGAAAATCTTCTTCTGTCTTCTATTGTAACTCTTCTATCATCAATCATCATTATATGTTGAAGGAGAATGCCTTTATATAGACTTTCTCCATGGTAACCGACTGATCCGGTTTCTAATAAACTTCTGACAGCACTGACAGCTTCAGTAGACCGGTTGATTATGACAGCTGTCAAGTCATCCAGTCACTTCTTGAAACTCTATCTCTGTCAGCAAAGTGTCGAGACTGAACTTCATCATGTGTCGACACAAGTAGACTAAGTGTCGACACAAGTGGGCTAAGTGTCGACACAAGCCTTAGTGGTGTCGACACAACTCCTTTGTTGTTGTTACTGCTTCTCAACACAGCATCTGTAGAATGTGTCAACACTAATTCTGTGTGTCGACACAATCACTTCTTTTCTTTAACTTTGTTTAAACTCTGCTGGGTATCGACACAAGTCCTGTGTGTCGACACAGTTGATGTCAACAAAATCTTTTGTGTGTCGACACTGATTCTAGGTGTCGACACAGTTGATGTCGACTAAGCTTTTCTGTGTGTCGACACTGCCTCTGGGTGTCGACACAGTTGATGTCGACTAAGCTTCTCTATGTGTCGACACTGCGTCTGTATGTCGACACAGTTTCTTCTGGTGTTGACACAGCCTTTCCAAGTGTCGACACAATTAACTCCAATTGTCGACACAACTTTTCTCCAGTGTTGACACAAGCCTTCATAAGTGTCGACACAGCTTCTCATAGTGTCGACACATGGACTTAGAAAATTTTCTGCATTCCTGCATTTACTTAACCTACACATATAAACTCAAAACAACATCAAATACACCTTGATGCATATCATTGAGTAAGGTGAGGCTTCTTCAAATCTGGTACATATTTTCCAATGTACCCAACAATCTCCCCCTATTTGGAGAAGTCATAACCCTTAGTCAATGATATACACTATTCATAACAAATACACATTATGATGTATGACAACATTATATGATAGGGTAACTTCTAAAACAAAACATACATAATAAGTCATCACAGAATAATAATGCAACTAGAATGAGCATTAATTATTGTTTTGTTTCAACTTTCAAAAATTTCTAATTAAAAGTTTACATAGATTTCAACACTAAAGATTACAAAGTTGTAAAATCAAGTAAATCTAATCTAAAGTTAATCTGGCTCCTTGATAACTATGCCTTTGCTTGATTGGACCTTGGCTTGTACTGGAGCATCAGTATCATCAGCTGGCTTTTTGCACTTTAGATCCTTCTTCTTTTGCTCTTCAGCCCTTATTCTTTGCCTTTCAAAATAATGAAAAGGCTTAGGGAAATATTTGCTAGGCTCCTGAGCATTAGGAGGTAGCTTCCCAGCTTTAGCCTTTCTTCTATATTCAACAAAAGCTTCTTTACTGGCTTCATATTTTTGCCATTCTTGCTCAGAGTACCATTTGCCCCTATCATGAGTCTTATCCTTTACAGCTTTCCAAGCAGTCAGTATAATGTTCCTGGATGTTGGACTCCACTGCTCAAAATCAGTCTTCAACTCAGCCTGTTCTCTGAATCTTTTCTTAGATAATGGAGCTTCTTCCTCTTTGTTCAAAACTGCCTCAGGCACTGGCATGTCTACTTTCTCAAGGATAATATTTTGAGCACCTTCTGGAGGGTTGTACATAGACTGTACTTCTTGGTGAATCATTTCAAAATCTGCTGGAGGATAGATGACCTGTGCAACTTCAGGTTGGTCACCTCCAAAATAAGCAGGGTGTATATCAGATTCAGCCACATTATCATCATCACAGAGGGGTGGATATCCAAGGGTGGCTCTGATGCTATTAGAGATCCATTTAGCATGATCAGAGCCAACTTTGACTAACACTCTCTCCCCCTTTATGACTTCTCTTGTAACATGATCCCTGAGGTCATCTTTTTGAAATCTGATTTGTTCATCAAGAAAATTTACACCATCTTTATAAAAAGACTTTAACTTCAGTAGCTGTGCAGAAATAGTCTTTTGAGATTGCTCAATAGTTGCTTTTACAGCAGCTAGTCCTTCCTGTAATTGCTTATCAAAATCTGCTTTGGCTTTAGTCCTTGCTTCAGTCTGGGCAGTAACAATATTCTTCATTTCTGTTACAATCACATTATGTGATTCAGTCAGATTATCATTCATTCTAAGTTGATTCTCTAGGACATAGCCTTGATTAAGAGCTATATCATCAACTTGAGCCTTTAACTTTTCCTGATGTGTTGCTAGGAAAACCATAACATTGTCTCCCTTGTGAAAGAAATCTGTCATCTCCTTCTTATTCTGATTTACCTCAAATCTTATTGATTTAATATCTTGTGTCAAGGAGAATTGTAAATCTTTATGGGTCTCATCCATATATTTATCCATGACAATCCTTTGTTCATCCAACTTTACTTGTAAAGATATCAACAAAGAACTGTAATCAGTTACTATGGCAGGTTGAGGAGCAGTTTGTAAAGCCCTTTTATAATTTTGACTTCTCCTTTTGAAAACCATCAGCTTCCTCTTTTTGGCTTGTATTGTTGCTTCATCTTCAGAAGCTGAGGTACTGTCTATATTAACTCTTTCCTTAGGAATAGGAGGCAATTCCTGTGCAGTCCTAGGTAGCTCCCCCTGAGTCCCTTGCTCCTCCCCCACAGTACTCACTTGCTCCTCCTCAATTTGAACTTGCTCCCCCTCAAAATCTGCTTTCTCCCCCTCAAATCCAGCTTGCTCCCCCTCAATGTTATCTTGTACTAAATCAGGGAACAACTCTTCTAGGGTGAACTCTTGTTGAGTAGGGACTTGAGGCACCACAAACTCAGGGGCATTATCAGCAGCAGATGTATCTTTCATGATAACATCTTGTGGTTGACTGTTTAGTTGAGTTGGCTGGTCAACATCAAACAAAGATTCAGTTAGAGTCTCATCCTTATCATTAAGAATTGATTGATTAACCTCTTGAATTACCTCAAGAATTGTCTGTGTAGCCATTTCACTTTCTAGGTGGGTTGGCTCTTCCTCAAGATGAGGCTCCCCCTGCACCTGAGCACTATCAGAAATATCTTATGCTGGTGATTTTTCAGGAATCTCTTGCCTCTCTTCATTAGGCATATCCTTAGTGAGGACCCTATCTCATCTGGAGATGATCCTTATGTCTATTCTCCTCATATGGTTGATCTTGGAACCAGCAGTTTGTTCCATTATTTCAGGAATGGTTTTAGCCAAGTACAGACTCAGAATTCTTCCCAGATCTGGCTTCTTAATACTTTCCTTAATCTTTTCAAAAACCACTGCTGACCAATCTGTGTTTAGTCTGTAGATGATCCTTGTCATTAGGCTGAACATATAGGCAGAAATCCTATCATGTCCCCCTGGCTTGCAGAGGATGACTTTGCCGACTATTTCTGAAAGAAATTTTCCTTGTTGATTCATTCCTTTTCTATTCATTGCAGCTCCAATCTTCATGGTGGGATCCAAGCCACACCATTGAAGTGCTTCCCTTGTCTTGGATGAGGTCACTTCTACTTCTTCTTGAGTTCTTGGTAGATGAAGAGTTTTCCTCAAGCTCTTCAAAGTAAGTTTAACCTTAGTTCCCTAAACTGTAGACTTGATCTTGAGTCCAGTTGAGTATAAAGAATCTGCGCTATAGAAATCTAATATTTCCTTCTTCCAAATCTTTGTTGGTTCAAAGACCAGAAATTCCAACCCATTTTTTGCAATTAGGGTTACTACTGCTTTAATGTCGAGTTCCGCATGGTCAAAGGCGTTGCGTACCAGCTCATAGCCTTCATTGATATTGTCTTCTAGCTTTGGCGCCATTAGGGTTGAGAGAAATCTTGAATTTAGAAGAGAGACTTTGTCGACATAAGGTTTTGGTCTCGAAACTATGGTGAGTGTGTCGACAGACTATGTTGTTGACCTATTTATACATTTCTAAAAATGAAGGTGAAAAGGCACGTCATAATTCTCTTAATGTGTCGACACTGTTGAAAAGTGTCAACACAGACTTCTAATGTCTCGACATAAGTGTTGACTTCTATGTGTCGACACTTATTCCATTTGCGCTCGAAGATTAGTTGATTCTCCACTCGACGAAATCTGTATTGATCCTAAGTGTCGACACCACATCTAGATGTGTCGACACCATTTTTGGATGTGTCGACAATACTTCTCTGAAGTGTCGACACCAATTTTCTAGATGTGTCGACACCACTTCTCTGGAATGTCGACACCAACTTCTATGTGTCGACACAGACAACTTCTTGTGTCGACACAATTTTACTTAGCCAATTTTGTTAAACTAATTTATGTTCAACATTCCCAATTCAATTTTGAAATTGTTGAATTTAGTTTCATCTAAAGGCTTAGTAAACATGTCAGCTAATTGTAAATCAGTACTTACAAATTCTAGTGAGATATCTTCTTTCTCTACATGGTCTCTAAGAAAATGGTACCTTATTTCTATATGCTTAGTTCTACTATGAGAAACTGGATTATGTGCAATAGAAATAACACTAGTAGAATCACATAATAATGGAGTTCTACTTACCTGGATACCATAGTCTTCTAACTGATGTTGTATCCACAATAGTTGTGCACAACAGCTTCCTGCAGCAACATACTCAGACTCAGCTGTGGAAATTGCCACACTGGTCTGCTTCTTAGAGCTCCAAGACACCAATCTTCCTCCTAGAAATTGACAGGTGTCTGTAGTACTTTTCCTATCTACTTTGCAACCTGCAAAGTCTGCATCTGAATAACCCATTAGTAGAAAATCTCTATCCCTAGGATACCAAAGGCCTAAATTAGTTGTGCCCTTAAGATATCTCAAAATCCTTTTGACTGCAGTAAGATGAGATTCTTTAGGGCAGGATTGGTACCTAGCACAGACACATGTAGCATACATGATATCTGGTCTACTAGCAGTCAGATATAGGAGGGAGTCAACTATTCCTCTATACAAAGTTTCATCTACAGGTTTCCCTGCATCATCTTTGCTAAGAGATACACTTGTCCCCTTTGGAGTTCTCATGATAGTGGATGATTCCATACCATACTTCTTAATTAACTCCAGGATGAAGTTAGACTGGGATATGGACAATCCATCTTCAGTCTGTCTTACTTGGAGACCCAAGAAGAACTTAAGTTCTCC
Organism: Platanthera guangdongensis; assembly: GCA_039583875.1. Classification (NCBI taxonomy): domain Eukaryota; kingdom Viridiplantae; phylum Streptophyta; class Magnoliopsida; order Asparagales; family Orchidaceae; genus Platanthera; species Platanthera guangdongensis. The sequence continues at coordinate 91,305 of JBBWWR010000113.1, forward strand.
CATACTGCTCATTTCAAATTTCCCTTGCATAATTTTGCAAACTTTCTACAAAGGTTACTTTCAGTAGACCCAAATATTATGTCATCAACATATATTTGGACTATGATTATCTTTCCTTTGGATTCCCTAAGGAATAGAGTCTTATCTATTTTCCCCCTTGAGAATTTGTTCTCAATGAGGAAAGTAGAAAGGGTTTCATACCAAGCCCTTGGGGTTTGTTTCAACCCATACAAAGCTTTCCTAAGTCTATAGACATAAGTAGGATAGAGTGGATCAACAAAACCTGAGGGCTGCTCTACATAGACCTCCTCTTTTAAGTCTCCATTTAAGAAAGCAGACTTCACATCCATCTGGAACACCTTGAAACCTTGATATGTTGCATAGGCTAGGAATAGTCTGATAGCTTCCAACGTAGCCACTGGAGCAAAGGTCTGATCAAAGTCTATGCCCTCCTCCTATCTGTATCCTTTGGCAACTAGTCTTGCCTTGTTCTTCACTATGATCCCACTCTCATCAAGCTTGTTCCTATATATCCACTTTGTCCCAATGACATTGTGGCCCTTTGGTTTTGGAACCAAATCCCATACCTTGCACCTTCTGAATTGATTTAACTCCTCTTGCATGACATCAATCCAGTGTGGGTCCTTAACAGCTTCTTCAAATCTCTTGGGTTCCACTTGAGATTAGAAGCTAGAGCAAAGAACTGTGTTCAAGTTCCTGCTCCTTGTTTGTACTCCTTGTCTTGGATCACCAATGATCTAGTGTGCAGGATGATCCTTCAACTGTCTAACTGCTGGAGGTAATCTATCAGCAGTTTGGCCTTCTCCAATCTCTTCATTATGCTGCACCTCATGTTCTTCATCAGCATCCTGAGTTTCTTGTACTCCCCCTGTATAGCAACTACCATTTTCCTCATCCAGCTTTGCAGTTGGATCTTCTCTGATAGTAAGCTGATCCATCTTCTGCTGAATACCTGTGGAGCTACAAGAACTAATTGGCAACTCACTGTTAATAAGTCTAGTTTCATCAAAGATGACATGAACTGACTCTTCTACAACTTGAGTAGCCAAATGGTAGACCCTATGGGCCTTACTATTGTTGCTATACCCAACAAATATCTCATCTTAGGATTTGGCAGCAAACTTAGAAAGGTGAGATTTGTCATTGTTAGGTACATAACACTTGCAACCAAAGATCCTGAAATAGGATAAGTTTGGTTTTCTGCCTTTCACAACCTCATAGGGTGTCTTTTTGTGGCTTTTGATGATGGAAGCCCTATTGAGCACATGACATGCAATGTTAACTGCCATAGCCCAGAAATATTCTGGAAGAGAAGTATCACTCAATAGTATTCTTCCAGCCTCAATTAATGTCCTATTCTTTCTCTCAGCAATACCATTTTGCTGAGGTGTTCTAGGTGAGGAGAATTCCTAAAGAATCCCAAACTCTTCACACAGTCTTGTCATACTTTCAGATTGGAATTCAGTTCCATGGTCACTTCTGATTTTGACCACTGAACTATCTAATTCATTCTGAATTTGTTTGACAAAATTGTAGAAGACCTTTGGGATTTCAGATTTCTGTCTCAGAAAGAATACCCATGAGAATCTAGAATAGTCATCTACAACCACAAAAGTATAGACCTTCCTACCTAGGATCTGAACTGGCATAGGACCAAATAAATCCATATGCAAGAGGTACAAACACCTCACTGAATCCTTGGTTTCAAGGCTATGAAAGGAGGATCTAGTATACTTGCCTTTTTGACAAGCTGAACATATCCCATCCTTATAACACTTAACTTGAGGACCATTCCTCACTAACTCTTTACTAAAGAGTTGATCAATTGTCTTGTAGTTAAGATGGGCTAGCCTCTTGTGCCATTTGACACAATGAGAGACTTTCTCATCAGCCACAAGATAGATAGGAGAATTTTTATTCTCACACACAAAGTCTAGGCAATATACATTTCTTTTTCTATATCCAGTCAATATGACTTCTTGATCACTTGACCTCTTGATATGACAACCATTCTTGACAAATGAAATGTCATAACCTAAATCACTCAGCTGACTTATGCTAATTAGGTTGTGATTCAAACCCTTTACATAGCCCACTTGAGTGATTGTAATTGAGTTATTAGAAATGTTACCAAAACCTTTAATGACTCCCTTTTCAGAACCACCAAAGATTACTTTAGGCCCATTCAACATAGGTGAGTAGTCCTTCAGCAATCCCCTTGTTCCAGTCATGTGTCTGGAACATCCACTGTCCAAGTACCATATAGGGGCATGACAACTTGGACTCACCTACAACACAGATTAATTAACCTTAGAACCCAAATAACTTCTGGGTCCTTGGTTCAAGTTAGTCTGAAACTTAACAAATCTGCCTGCAGCTTTTCTAACAGGCAGACTGCTACTCTCCTTGACACTGGTATTGTGCCAACAGTCTATGGCATAGTGGCCAATCTTGCCACAACACCAACACTCAAACTTATTATACCTCTTTTTAGGTATAATCTTAGCTGTATTATTTGCAGCTGGTCTTTTATTTTGTGCTGGGGCTTTGCCTTTAGAATTGGACTTAACAGTCCATGCAGTTTTCTTAAACCCTAATCCAGCCTTACCCTTTTGAGACACAAACTCATCAATCAAGGGTAATACAAATTTTGGCTTAGAAAAACTAGCTACAATCTCCTTCTCTTTCTGAAGTGTAGTTTCCAGATTTTTAATTTGATCATTTTTGAATGTGATAGTACCCATCTGAATAATAGTAATGTTTTTCATTCTGGCTATCTCATTCAACTTCTGATCCAGCAACTTCTCTGAATCAGATGCAGCCAACTTAAGAGCTGCAATTTCCTTAGCCTGATTTTTGGCCAGGTTTTTACTTCTCTTAAGTGCCTGCAATAAATCTCCATATTCATCTATCAACTGATGAATATCTCCTTCAGATTCAGACCCATCTTCATCTCTTGATGGAGATGCATCTGATTCTGACCCAGTGAAATAATCAGAATCTACAGAAACACATTTTACCTTACTGGGGTCAGGATGATCCTGACACTGGTCTCCTTCAGATACTGTCATCAATCCTTTGCACTAATGGTCTTCCTGCTCATAGATAGAGTCCAGTAATTGCATGAACTCATCCTCTTCTTCTGCAAACAGACCAATATATGCCTCAGCCTCAGATTCTGAGTCTGAAGTTGATTGATCAGTCAGACTTTTCTCTTTCTCAGCAACCAAGGATTTCTCCTTCTTGTTCTTATGCTGAGACCTCTTTCTATTAGCAGACTCCTTCCTCTTGTCTGGACAGTCAGCCACAACATGTCCAGCTTTGTTGCAGCAATAGCATATAATCTTGGATGAAGTTGACTTGCCAGGCTTTGTCCCATTCCTGTCCTTCCTGGATGATTTCCTCTTCTGATAATAATCATCCTTGGACTGAGATGTGGAAGGATTAGATTTCCACTGTTTCTTCTTCAAGAATCTCTGGAACTGCCTTGCGAATGCTGCAAAGTCTTCATCTGAGTCACTGCTATCTGTACTGGGATTATCTGAATTCTTTGAGATCATTTCTGCATCTCTCTTAGGAATAGATGGAGACATTTTCCTATTCTTCCTTGTGGCTTCTACCTTGAAGGCTACTGACTTTTCTTTATAGTCACCCTTTGTATTCTTTTCTTCCTCCTTTCTAGCTAACAACTGCATCTCATATGACAGCAATTTTCCAAACAGTGTTGGAGGAGAAATCTCAGCCAGTCTGACCACTTCCCTTATGCCACAGATTTTTGTATCCCAATCCTTAGTCAAAGACCTAAGGTATTTATCATTTAACTCATAAGTACTGAAAACTCTTCCATAAGACATAAGTTCATTGACAATCCTATAGAACTTCTTATAACATTCAGTAATACTTTCAGACTTGGCTTGTCTGAAACTCTCATATTCTTGGTTAAGCATAGATTTTCTATCTTGCCTAACCTCTTCAGAACCCTCCATGTAGACTATCAATGTGTCTCACATTTCCTTGGAGGTTTTGCAATGAATTAGATTCTGGAATGTTGAATCATCAATGACACTTACTATAATATTCTGGGCTCTTTTATCCATTGTTGCCAAGATGATTTCATTCTTAGTCATCTCTGAAAAATCTTTTGGAGTTCTTTGGTTGGCATCAAGAACAGAAATCTTCATAGGAACATATGGTCCTTCTTTAACTGTTATGTAAATTCTAGGATCAGATGCCTCTATGAATAATCTGACCCTTTTCTTCCATATTCCAAATATCTCATTTCTGCAGATTGGCAATTTCATTGCACCCAGTTCTTTATGGTTTTCTCCTGAACCCATTTTCTTGAACTTAATTCTGCCTTACAGATCTCACTCAGACTGTTAAGTCAAACTTTGAGGAACCTCGCTTTGATACCACTTGAAAGAATTAGTGCCTAACCACCTAGAGGGGGGGGGGGGTGAATAGGTGTAATTCCTTTTTCTTTTAAGGCAGCAAGATCTATTCAGATAAGTAATTAGAAACTGCTAATTCTACAGCTAACACAGCACAGTATTCACAGAAATATTCAATCACCGAGTGCACACAGTTTTTATAGTGGTTCCCCAAGGTTTGGGTACATCCACTTTCCCCCTTCGCCTATCTAGCAGTGTGCTAGATTCAGCCCAACTTCTGCTCTTCACCTTAGATCCTCAGATCTTACAACTCAGAACCCCACAAGACTCCTACAACTCAGAGTGAGTCCACACTCCTACAGCTCAGGCAATCTGCCCTACCTCAGCCTACACAAGACCTACAACTCAGAGATATCAATCTCCTACAACTCAGGCTCACAGCCCTACCTCAGCCTTCAACAAGGCCTACCACTCAGAGATCTAAATCTCCTACAACTCAGCCTTTATAAAACAGGCTTACAGCTCAGATCTAGAATAGATCCTATAGAAAATATATTTAACAAAGTGTTTTACCACCACCCTGGTAGAGAGAGAAAGGATGGATGACTTCTTGATCAGTTCTTGGAAGAATCTGATGGCAGAGAACAACCACTCTTATCTTTTTTCAAAGCTTCTTGAATCTGAACTCAGTAGGGTTGAACTCCTTTGAAGTTGATCTTCAATCAGCTTCTTTCTTGAAATTCAGATCTCAATCTGAATCCTTCTTAGCAGCCTGGTTCAGCAACTACACTTGAGTAGATGGAGCTCTCTCTCTCCAACTTCTTCTTAGATTTTCTGATGAAAATCTTCTTTTGTCTTCTATTGTAACTCTTCTATCATCAATCATCATTATCTGTTGAAGGAGAATGCCTTTATATAGACTTTCTCCATGGTAACCGGCTGATCTGGTTTCTAATAAACTTCTGACAGCACTGACAGCTTCAGTAGACCGGTTGATTATGGTAGCTGTCAAGTCATCCAGTCACTTCTTGAAACTCTGTCTCTGTCAGCAAAGTGTCGAGACTGAACTTCATCATGTGTCGACACAAGTAGACTAAGTGTCGACACAAGTGAGCTAAGTGTCGACACAAACCTTGGTGGTGTCGACACAACTCCTTTGTTGTTGTTACTGCTTCTCGACACAGCATCTGTAGAATGTGTCGACACTAATTCTGTGTGTCGACACAATCACTTCTTTTCTTTAACTTTGTTGAAACTCTGCTGGGTGTCTACACAAGTCCTGTGTGTCGACACAGTTGATGTCAGCAAAGTCTTCTGTGTGTCGACACTGATTCTGGGTGTCGACACAGTTGATGTCGACTAAGCTTTTATGTGTGTCGACACTGCCTCTGGGTGTCGACACAGTTGATGTCGACTAAGCTTCTCTGTGTGTCGACATTGCCTCTGTATATCGACACAGTTTCTTCTGGTGTTGACACAGCCTTTCCAAGTGTCGACACAATTAACTCCAAGTGTCGACACAGCTTTTCTCCAGTATCGACACAAGCCTTCATAAGTGTCGACACAACTTCTCCTGGTGTCGACACATGGACTTAGAAATTTTTCTGCATTCCTGCATTTACTTAACCTGCACATATAAACGCAAAACAACATCAAATACACCTTGATGCATATCATTGAGTAAGGCGAGTCTTCTTCAAATCTGGTACACATTTTCCAATGTACCCAACAGCTGGCACTTGTGGCATCTTGTTGCGAACTCTACCACATCGCGGCCCAGGGTGGGCCAGAAATACCCTTGCCTGACGATCCTTCCTTCCAGGGTCCGACTCCCGGAGTGGCTCCCGCACTCCCCAGAGTGGACTTCTTCCAAGATTCTTTGTACTTCCCCCTCCGCCACACAACGAGCCAACATCCCCAAGAGAGTCTTCCTGTACAACTGCCCGACTTGGAGGAGGTAGTACGCCGATTTGTACCAGAGCTTCTTCTTGTCCATTCCCTCCGGATACTCTTCTGTGGAAAGGAAGGTTGTGACCGAGTCCATCCATGAGGGCCGCTGATCTATCTCCATGAGCTCTCCCTCTTCGATGGAAGGGCGGAATAGGTCGCTGATGGTACCCCCCACTCGGGGCCATGCTTCGCTACCTGGTCGACCTGCTCATTCTCCTTCCGGGGCACGTGCTGGATGGAAAAAGTTTGGAATATGACAATGACCCCCTTTACTTTGGCTAAGTATAACCGCAGGGTAGGCTCTCTTGCCTCAAACTCCCCGTTGATCTGGGAAGCTACCACCATGGAATCAGTAAGGACCTCCACGTCCAACACCCCCAGCTCCCTGGCTAGGCGCAACCCTGCTATCACGGCCTCACACTCGGCCTGATTGTTGGTGATGGGGAAGTGCACCACCACCGTCTACTCAATTCTAGTCCCCTGGGGGCTCTCTAAGATTACCCCCAGTCCTAGGGAATGCCTTCCGGAGGCGCCATCTACCTTCACCTTCCAAGGAATCAGACGTGCGAGCTCTTCCTCCACCACCTCAATCGCATAATCGGCCAAGAAGTCGGTCATCGCTTGAGCTTTTATCGAGAGGCGGGGGACGAAGGAGATGTCGAACTCACTCAACTCCACCGACCACTTGGCCAGCTTGCCAGAATGCTCCACCCCCTCAAAGATGTTGCGGAGGGGATGGTCAGTCACCACTCGGATTGAGTGTGCCTGGAAATAGGGCCACAGCCTTCGGGCTGAGATGACCAGGGCGAAGGCTAGCTTATCCAAAATTAGATACAGGAGCTCGGCCTTCCTTAGGACCCGACTCACGTAATATATAGGGAGTTATTTCTTCCCCTCTTCACAAACTAGAACAGAGCTTAAGGCCTCCGCCCCGACCCCGAGATACAAATACAGGTCCTCCCCCTCCTTTGGCCCTTAGAGCAATGGGGCCCAAGTCAACTGCATCTTGAGGGCCTGGAATGCCTCCTCACACTCCTTGGTCCACTTAAATTTTTGACCGCCCCTCAGTGTTTTGAAGAAGGGGCAGCACTTCTCTCCAGCCCGGGAGAGGAACCTACTTAGCCCTGCCAGCTTCCCCGCCAGCCGCTGCACCTCCTTAGTATTCCGCGGCGACCCCAGCTCCATGATAGCCTTGACCTTATCAGGATTCGGCTCGACCCCTGCAGCGGTGAGGAGGTGCCCCAAGAACTTTACCCTGCTAGCCCCAAAGACACACTTTAGGGGGTTTAACCGCATCTTGTACTTGCGCAGGGTAGCAAAGGTCTCCTCTAGGTCCTGGAGGTGATAGTCCACGTCCTGACTCTTAATCATGAGATCATCTACGTACACCTCCAGGTTCCTCCCCTTCTGTTCTTTGAAGACTCTATCCATCATTTTCTGGTAGGTCGCCCCTGCATTCTTCAGCCCGAAGGGCATCATTTTATAGAAGTAGCATTCATCCCCCGTGATGAACGAGACATCTTTGACGTCTGGGGGGTGCATCCTGATTTGATGATAACCTTAAAATGCATCTAGAAAACTCATTACAGAAAAACCAATGGCTGAGTCAACCAGCACGTCGATCCGAGGCAAGGGATAACAGTCCTTAGGACAAGATTTATTAAGCAAAGAGAAGTCGACACACATACGCCACCGACCGTGTCTCTTTTTAACCATGACTATGTTAGAGACCTAGCCGGGGTACTGGATCTCGGATATGAAGTCAGCCTTGAGAAGCTTTTCCACCTCCTCCCTGATGGGCTCATCCAGCTTGTCCGCCATGGACCTCTTCTTTTGCTGAACGAGGCGTGCTCCCAGTCCAATGACAAGCAACATTCGCGCCAACCCCCGGCATCTCCGCGGCGCTCCGTGCGAAGATGTCCACGTTCTTCTAGATGCATGCCAGCATCCTTCCTTGATCCTTCGGGGTCAGCCCTCCGCTGACGCAGACCTTCTCGACCCTGCCTTCATGGGTGAGGACCTCCAGCTCCACAACCTCTTCCGCAGCCTCCAACTTGGATTGTTCCCCCATTCTCCAACATCCCTCTCCTCTGGGACGAGGAACTCCGCCTCTACCTCTTCCTCTACGGCCATTGCTTCAGCCAGCTCCCCCCGATCTCCTCCTGCCACCTCAACCTCGGTGTAGCTGAAAGTCCACCTAGTGTCAGCTATGTGCACCTATGGGGGGGGGGGAATAGGTGACGAGTAGCGCTTTTGCGGAATTTACGAACGTACCTGCACAATAAAAATAAAAAGCACAGCACACAGAATACACAGGCAACTTATAGTGGTTCCCCGACTTGGGTACATCCACTTTCCCCCTTCGACCTATCTCCCCAACAAGGGACGACTCGGTCACTTCTCCAACGGGATTGAAATCCAATCCCTTCACTAACGGAAGGAGCCCTTCCACACGTGAGAGTCAACACTCCCACAAAACGGGTTGCACCCAACCCTTACAACACGGAACAAAAGTTCCTTTACAACGAAAGTAAATATAGAGTGTACACGTGATACAAACTTCTTTTGGAGACTACGATGTTCCTCTTTGTTCGACGACGTGTTCTTGAAGTCGATGAAGAGTCTACAACCTTGGTCTCTCTTGGAGAGGATCTCCCCGGAACCGGCGCCGGCAACACGAGCGGCGGCTAGCTTCGGGATCGGCGGCTACGATGATGAGCGGCTGCTGAACTTGGAGATCCAAACTTCGTAGCGAAGCAAACTAGGTCTACCAACGGTCACTCTAGGATCGGTCGTCTCGATCGATTCGGACGGAGGAGTTTTTCCCGGTCAACAAATCGAGAGACAAGAGATCTCTGGATAGACGCGTGAGACTCAAGCCTTGCTAGGCTTCTGTCGCCGGAGATCGGGAAGGAGAACGATCAGCGGCGGCGACGTACTTGCCCGAGCGCGACGGCGGCGGAGGAGAGAAATCGCGAATCTAGGGTTACGTCGCGACTCAGCTTCTTTTTCTTTCTTCAGATCGTTTACTGTTCAAAATACTGGAATATATATACTGTAGATAATTCCAATATGACCGTTTGTGGGACCCACACTAGAAATCCCTAAGTCCGGTTCAAACTAGTCCTGAGGCAGAGTCCGGTCCAGCAGCATCCTGAGAAAACGCTAAGTGAAAATCGGCGAGAATCGCAGGCGATTCTCGACGAATCGGCGAGAATCACCAAGTGATTCTCGACGATTCGTCGAGAATCGTTAGTGATTCTCGCCGAATCACTTATTGATTCTCAACGAATTTCACTTTGTATAGATGAGCTGCTTGGCCACTGGTTCGGCGAGAATCACTAGTGATTCTCGTCGAATCTTACTTGGCACCGTTTTGAGGTAGCCAGAAGGAGTCGGCGAGAATCACTAATGATTCTCGTCGATTCGGCGAGAATCACTAGTGATTTTCGCCGAATCGGCGAGAATCACTTGGTGATTCTCGTCGAATTTTCCTTGGACGAATTTTCGTCTTCCACCCTGGAGCTGCTCCTTGACCCATCCATGCTCCTTGTCTTCTCTTGCATATGAACGACCCTGTACTTGAAAGTAAGTGCACTCCAATAGAGAGAGTGCACGTAGGCCAACACACTGATCTGCTCAATGAGGGATTACGTCTTGCAGACCCGTGTATATTGACCTACTGCACCCTGACATTGGTGTGCACTTAGCGTGGAGGAGCTGCAAGTACAACTTAAGATGTTTCATCAAATACATTGTGAATTCATCTTAGCTTGACAGGTGGCTTCCTCAAATCTAGGTAATCGCGGATACAATACCCAACAATCTCCCCCTATTTGACGAAGCCAAAACCCTACTAGCTAAGATGAATAACACATATCAAATAATAAACATAGCATTCAGAAATTAAACATGCAGCACAAGAGAATATATGCAATTAGATCAGGACTTGAGTCATTCACAAATTCAAATATATATACCAATATAAATATATACACATATAATCCAGAATTGTTTTTATGACAACAATAATCATTAAATGTTCTTAAGACAAAGTGACAAGCTATAAGTTTTTGACTATTTTTCCTTAGCTAAGTCACCCGTAGGATTTTGAGCCAAGTACTTCTTGCTTTGCCTCTCCATGTATTCTTTGGGCTTCGGGTAATACCTAGGAGGAGCAACTTTATCTGCATCCTTGTTGTTTCTGAAAAAGATGTTGCATTTCGCTTCAAACGTTTTGTGCGTTTCCCACTCATACTGGCTATATACTTCGTTTCGATTGATCTCTCCTCTTTCTTGCAGCCAGAAGGTGTCTAAGATGATGTTCCTTGAAACTGGACTTCACCTTTCGTTTCGTACATCCTCCTCATTCATTCGAGTTCTCTTTGCAGCCTGTGTCTCCTTGGAGGTCCCTTCTTGAACTTTTCTCTTTCCCCTGGCTTTTGCTAAGGCCTCTTGGTCAAACATGCTCCTCAGTTTAGCTTTGGAGAGAGCCCTAGCATCAGCGTCATGTGTGGGAATATCTGCAGCACTTGCACTTACATCCTCAGCAACACTTACTTCCTCAGCGGCCTTAGATGTCTCAGGGACATGAATACCGGCAGGATTGTCAGGCAGAACGACGCCTAACGTACCTAGCGCCTGTTGGAGCATCCACCAGCAGCTCTCATAGACATATTTGCTTGATTGTGCGAAGTTTGTGTCCATGCTTTCTTGAAGCTCGGCCAGCTTAGCTATATACTCTTTCTCCCCCTTTTTGGCTTCGACAGCTATGCAGTTGGCATATGAGTGCAGGGAGTCATCAATATGCTTGGTGGTCCGGGAGAACTCAGTAACTAAGGCTTGCTGATTGGCATTAAGAGTTACCATATTACCGTCAAACTTTTGAATGTTGTCGGCGACAACATGTGCATTCTGATTTACGACAGCAAGAGTATCAGTATTCTTCTTCAATCCGGCCATGAGAAGTATGATAGCTTGACCGGCCGCGGTGTACTTTTCTTCGAATTTCTTCTCCATTACGTCCAGTTTATTGTTGATTTCCACCATATTCTTAAGCATGAGATTTTCAGAAGTCTTAATCCTTTTCAACAGTGTTTTCTGAGCTTTATCAAAAGAGGTTTTAAGCTCATTCACGATGCCCTGAATGATATGTACAGTGTGAGTGGCTAGGTCATCTCGTAACGGAATAGCCGGAGGCACTTGTGGGCCTTGCATTTCTGCAGACGCATCTGTAGAGCTGGATACCATCACAGTCTCTACAGGAGGAATGTTGGCGGCCTCTGTAGATTTATCTAACTCCCCCTCCACTGGTGCAGACTTGTCAGATGGAGGGTCAACAGGATCCGGAGTCTCAAATACTTCATGTCCCTCATTCTCATCTTCCTCTCCATCCTCATCCAAGAAATCATCGATATCAGCAGCTTCTTCTAATTCTTGATCACCAGTCTCCAGCACAGTGTCACTTTCTTCTTGAATGTCGGCCACAGCATCCCTGGCCACTTGGGCGATTTCAGATAATACATCCGTATGAGGGGGTAGAGTCTCCCCCTCGAATCCTGCAGTCACGGTATCAGGAATTTCACCGGGGGAGACTGCTGGAGATACTTCCTGTTGCTCTTCCACAGCAGGCTGCCCGATACGCCGCTCCCATCGATCAAACACACTTGCATCCATCTTTTTCAAGTAGTGGAGAGGGACTCCTTTGCTCATGTCGAACTTGTCTCCGTTGAGCTGGTTGAGATATAGACTTATGATGCAGCCGAAGCTAGGAGTGCCCAGAGTGTCCTTGATCTTCTCGAATAGCAACTCCCCCCAGTTGAACCTCTTGCGGCAGACAACAGCTATGAGAATCTTGAACATATCACCTGAGATATGGTCATATGAGCCCGGCTTGCAGATGAGCACTTTTCCAATAATGTCAGAGAGGAGCTTCCCTTCTTCATTCATTTCCTTTCTCTTTATTGATCGAGTTCCTCGAGGAAGACCGCAGAACATGAGAGTTCTGGTTTTGTCCTCGTCCTCCAGATAGTCCTCCTGCTCCGAACTAGAAAGCTGCAGGTAGCGAGTCAGCTTGCTGGCAGACATCTTTACTTTTGTCCCAGCCACCTTGCTCTTGATTATGGAGTCTCTATCTCGGAGTCTTGCGGTAGAGAAGAACTCCAGCACCTCTTTGTCCAGAATTTTGCAAGGGTGCTCCAGGATGAAGGTTAGCCCAGCCTCTTCCAGCATTAGAATGATATTGCGGAATTCGTCCGAGGCGTGAGAAAATCCAGTTCGAACCAGCTCGCAGCCAGAGACCAACCCTGCAGTCGTCCTTGGAGCCATTGTAGATCTAAAGAGAAGCCCTACTCAAAACGTTAATGAACTTTCAAAAAGAAAGCACCACTAGTGAGAGCGTCCAAGAGCGGGTGAGGAAGAGGTTACCTGAGGAATTATATGGAAGTGAGGTGAGGAGCGTCGGGAAGAACTTCGGTGGATGGAAGGGTTTCCTGTGGGGTTCGGCCTTGCTAGAACGTTGCGAGAACCTTCTAGATTTGAGATGGACCTTGCGAGTACCTTGCGGTCACAGGGAGACTTCACGATTCGACGAGAGCTGCTGCGGGTTTCGGCGAGTCGGAGGGAGAGCTCTTGCGGGTTGCGGCGAATCGGCGGAAGAACTCGGGAGAGCTCTTGCGGGTCGTCAGGAGAACTCTTGCGGGTCGTCGGGAGAGTTCTTGCGGGACTCGTGAAGAAGGCGAATAGGCGGAAGAACTCTTTCGGCGGGATTAGTCTGTCAAGAGATTTGTTTAATTCGAAATAGAGAGGTCCCTTGACTAGAAATTTTCACGTTGAGAATGCTTGCAACATTTTTGAGATTTTCTGATGTCACGTCTATATACACATGATAAATACATGTATATTTTACAGTCAATTTATTTGGATTTTAACGAGGCTTGTTCAAAGACTTCTTGATGTCAATTGTGAGTTGTCGAGATTCATGATGACATAACTTCGTTAACCCTTTATTGATGTGTAATGGTTTGCATGCATCGAGTTAATCTCTCCGTAGAGGTGCACACATACATGATAAGCATAAGTATACGTATACACATGGATAGAAATATATATATATATATATATATTTTGAATGGGGATGCATCATGACACAAGTCCTTGAACTGCTCAAAATTACCTGGGATTTTGAGAGTCATCGTCTTAGTCCCACAGGTAGAACACATTAGAGGCTCAATGTGAGTATGCTCAAACAGATAGCAGATCTGGTATTGTAGATGCTTGTTCCAATTTAGTCTTGAGCCACCTACTGTCTAGTTCCCATCATATTCACGGGGACCTAGACTACCCTGCAAGAAAGAATTACTTTACCTTAGGAACCCAAATCATTTTGGGTCCTAGGTTCCTGTTAGCAAAAGCACGCAACTGCCTTCCTTCAGAAAACCTGTCTGGAAGACTACTTCTGTCCCGAGAATGTGGATAAGCCCTAGCTGTGGGCACAGAGGGGTTGTGCCAATAGTCGATGGCAAAGTGCCCCACTTTGCCGCAGCACCAATAAGGGTGAATGTTGTATCGCCGTTTTCGACCTGATCTAGTGACTGATGTAGTCACGGTCCTAGGTCTAAACGGGATAGGGCATGTTCTTGTCACACAAATTCCTCTTCCATCGAGACACATGGAAGGGTGGAAAGAATACATGGTGTGAGCGTTATGAGGCCGGGAAGGTGGTGCCATTCTTTCAGGCATCTCCCTTACTGAGGCCCCATGGACCCGGACATCATGACTTCTATCCTCTCTATCCCGTGTCCTCGAGTGGTGAGAAGTCTTCCGTGAGCTGGGACATGCTGATCCACACTGTGTTGAGGCAGTGGCAGTGAATACAAAGGGCTCAGAATGAGCCTTAGGTATTCTCTCGTGGGTGGCCATGCCGGCCCTTGCACTCCGGGTGTCTCCACATGGGGACAGATCACCCTTGCAGTGACCACGACTATTCCTGAGGTCATACCTGAAGGCATGATGAGTTGCCTTCCTGCTTGGAGTGGGGGGTCGGAAAACGGTTTCCCCATTTCTCCACGAATTGATAATCCGGGAGATCCACCCGTTTTCTTGCTTTCTCTTAATAGCATCAACCTTGGAGAAGTTTGATACTATTCTTTTCTCATTCTCTAGACTACTCTCTAGAGCTGAGATCTTAGAGTCCTTGGCCTTGTTGGACGCCAATTGGAGAACCAACAAGATCTTCAGTCGAGCAATCTCTCGAGCTTGCTCCTCAGCAAGTAGGTTGCTTTCCTGAAGGGTTCTCTTCAGGGAGTCAGAATTTTCTGAAGGAGAGCAGTTTCTGTCTTCAGAAAGGTCAAGAGATATGGGGCGGGGTGAAGATGTTACCTGCTCATCTGTGTTATTGTCATTAGAATCAGTGACCATTGTTTCATCCTCGTCTGAGCTGCTTTCCTCACTGGTCTCGTCAGTCTCTGACACGGACACGGGAGCTCTGATGCGATCCGAGGGATCATTGCATTCATCTTCAGAAGTGAAGACCCCCACATACGCTTCATCCTCTGATTGGCAGCATATTTCAGCTTTCTCTGACCCCCCATCAGCTCTGAGATCATTATCCACAGAGATTTAGCCGTTCTACATTTTTCCAATCTAGAGCGAGAGGCTCCGGACCAGACATCCATGATAATTTGTCGAATCCTCTCGTCCAAGTGAAATAGAGATAATTCCGTCTCAGACATCTCAGCAACGCCCATGGGCACTTGGATCCCAGAGTCGGAGGTCTTCATGGGGATAAACGGACCCTCTTCCCGGATGAAGGATGCTCGAGGATCGATAGCATCAAGGTGAAAGGATACTCTCATTCTCCAGATGGGATAATAATCCTTTGTGCATGCGGGGAGTTTGAGTGGCGGAATCTCATAATCCAGATGCATGCTTCTGACACTGGTGGCAGGATTCTACTCAAGGTGTTAACCTTTTTGAAGAGTAACCTCCCTCTGATACCACTTGAAAGTCCACCTAGTGTCAGCTATGTGCACCTATGGGGGGGGGGAATAGGTGACGAGTAGCGCTTTTGCGGAATTTACGAACGTACCTGCACAATAAAAATAAAAAGCACAGCACACATAATACACAGGCAACTTATAGTGGTTCCCCGACTTGGGTACATCCACTTTCCCCCTTCGACCTATCTCCCCAACAAGGGACGACTCGGTCACTTCTCCAACGGGATTGAAATCCAATCCCTTCACTAACGGAAGGAGCCCTTCCACACGTGAGAGTCAACACTCCCACAAAACGGGTTGCACCCAACCCTTACAACACGGAACAAAAGTTCCTTTACAACGAAAGTAAATATAGAGTGTACACGTGATACAAACTTCTTTTGGAGACTACGGTGTTCCTCTTTGTTCGACGACGTATTCTTGAAGTCGATGAAGAGTCTACAACCTTGGTCTCTCTTGGAGAGGATCTCCCCGGAACCGGCGCCGGCAACACGAGCGGCGGCTAGCTTCGGGATCGGCGGCTACGATGATGAGCGGCTGCTGAACTTGGAGATCCAAACTTCGTAGCGAAGCAAACTAGGTCTACCAATGGTCACTCTAGGATCGGTCGTCTCGATCGATTTGGACGGAGGAGTTTTTCCCGGTCAACAAATCGAGAGACAAGAGATCTCTGGATAGACGCGTGAGACTCAAGCCTTGCTAAGCTTCTGTCGCCGGAGATCGGGAAGAAGAACGATCAGCGGCGGCGACGTACTTGCCCGAGCGCGACGGCGGCGGAGGAGAGAAATCGCGAATCTAGGGTTACGTCGCGGCTCAGCTTCTTTTTCTTTCTTCAGATCGTTTACTGTTCAAAATACTGGAATATATATACTGTAGATAATTCCAATATGACCGTTTGTGGGACCCACACTAGAAATCCCTAAGTCTGGTTCAAACTAGTCCTGAGGCAGAGTCTGGTCCAGCAGCATCCTGAGAAAACGCTAAGTGAAAATCGGCGAGAATCGCAGGCGATTCTCGACGA
This sequence comes from Platanthera guangdongensis, assembly GCA_039583875.1. Taxonomy (NCBI): domain Eukaryota; kingdom Viridiplantae; phylum Streptophyta; class Magnoliopsida; order Asparagales; family Orchidaceae; genus Platanthera; species Platanthera guangdongensis. The sequence goes on from JBBWWR010000113.1 coordinate 107,687, forward strand.
ATCGGCGAGAATCACCAAGTGATTCTCGACGATTCGTCGAGAATCGTTAGTGATTCTCGCCGAATCACTTATTGATTCTCAACGAATTTCACTTTGTATAGATGAGCTGCTTGGCCACTGGTTCGGCGAGAATCACTAGTGATTCTCGTCGAATCTTACTTGGCACCGTTTTGAGGTAGCCAGAAGGAGTCGGCGAGAATCACTAGTGATTCTCGCCGAATCGGCGAGAATCACTTGGTGATTCTCGTCGAATTTTCCTTGGACGAATTTTCGTCTTCCACCCTGGAGCTGCTCCTTGACCCATCCATGCTCCTTGTCTTCTCTTGCATATGAACGGCCCTGTACTTGAAAGTAAGTGCACTCCAATAGAGAGAGTACACGTAGGCCAACACACTAATCTGCTCAACGAGGGATTACGTCTTGCAGACCCGTGTATATTGACCTACTGCACCCTGACATTGGTGTGCACTTAGCGTGGAGGAGCTGCAAGTACAACTTAAGATGTTTCATCAAATACATTGTGAATTCATCTTAGCTTGACAGGTGGCTTCCTCAAATCTAGGTAATCGTGGATACAATACCCAACAGTAGCTCTCCACCTTCATCTCCTCCCTACCAGCTTCCTGCTCCGCCTCCTCCATCCTTCGCTCCATCTCCTCGGCCCCCTCTTGCCAATAAATGGAGTTCATGGCGGTGACGTAGCATTCCCGCACCACCTTGGGGTCCCCCCTGACCCGGACCTGGATCCCCTCAACACTAAACTTCAAGCACTGATGGAACGATGAGGGGATGCAGCGGAAGGCACTGATGAGGGGCCTCCCAAAGATGGCGCTGTAGCTGCTGGGGGCATCCACGATGATAAACCCGCAGTTCCTGGACTGCCGCCCCCCCACCCAGGGTGACATGGAGGCCTCCACCTCCTTCCTCTCCCCCCGAAAATCCGAACAAGGGCCCATCCAAGGCCAATACCCTCTTCACCTCCACCTTCATCGCGTCAAACGCCTTCTTAAAGACAACGTTGACGGAGCTCCCGTTATCAACGAGGATCCTGGAGATGGTAAAATTTTTGATGGTTGTCTGGATGACCAGCGCATCGCAAAATGGATCCTCATGATCCGGCATATCTCTCCTGGAGAAGGTGATCCTCTCTTCTGGGGGTGGGGTTTGGGATGTGGAGCCAACGCTCCAGCGACACATGGTGTGGAGGCTCGCCTTTCGGGAAGCCTCACCCCCCCCCCCCCCCCCCCCCCGTGGATCACTCTGATCCCTCCTCGGGTCCCGACATCCACCCGGTGTTCACAACGGTCCTCCTCGGCTCGAGGCAGGACCTCCTCGATCCTCACTTCCTGACGCCCCTACTGCTGCTGCTGCTCCCTGTTTCCCCTCATTTCGAGGAACTCCGGGCACGTGGCTGTGGCGTGCCCTTCCTCCTGATGGAAGTCGCAGTAGGGCAACTCCACCCTAACTTTTCTCCTCCTCCTCTTTGCTTCTCTCCTCCTCTCTCCTATGGCTATAGCCATAGCCTCTTCCTGATCGAGGAGTCAAGGCCTCTGGGCCTGCCTCCAGCCCGGGGGTTGGAATTGATCTTGCCCCCCCTTGATGGCTGTCCCTTCATTGATACCCTCTCTGTGGCCCCTACCCTTGCCACTCGGGCCTCCAGCCCAGCCGACGACCGGGCTCCTGACACCCCCACCTGGGCTGCTGCTGCCCCTGGTGCTGCCTCTGCTCCCTCTGTCGGGGATCGGCCCTCCTCTCCTCCTGCTCTCTTCCGCCTTTTGGTTCCTTCTCTTCCTCTGTTGCCCACCTGGCCAGCTTCCGGGCAAACTCCGGATATGACGCCTCCCCGTCAACTTCCCTTGCCGCCCTCTCCATCAACTCCTCGTAGGAGAGGGGGGCACTCTCTTCAGCTCCATCCTGAAGAATCCCTGTTGCAGTCCCAGGGTGAAAGCCATCATCAGGCTGTGGCCCGGCATCTCCTAGACCAAGGTGAACTCCTCCTAGAACCGGTCGAAGTAGCTCCCCAACGTGTCATTCACTCCCTGTTTGATGTGGAATAGGGACTCAGACTTCTTCTTCCTCCTCTTCAAGGTAGTGAACCTCAACATGAACCCCCGGCGCGGGTCCTCAAAACAGTAGATGGAGCTGGCCGACAGCTGGTGGAACCACTCCCTTGCCTTCTCCTTGAGGGTGATGGCGAAGAGTCGGCACTTGAACACATCCGACATTTGCCGGATTGAAACCACGTCCTCGAACCATTGGACGTGTTGGACCGGGTCACCCTTCCCGGTGTAGTAGGACATTTCGAGTTCCCTGAACCCATCTGGAACTGGGGCGGAAGAGACCAGCTTGCTAAAGGGGCTTCCTCCTCCTGCCGGGCGAGCCGGAACATTTCGCGCGCCCACGTTGCCAAACCGGCCGCCGCTCGCTGAGCGGAGGAAAAGCACGCGCCCTGGGAGATCTCCTCCCCTTCCTTCCTCAACAACCTCCTTCCCGGCTCGCCTACCGGGAGCGTCCTCGCCCAGTGATGGGGTGACAGGGATCTGAGCGGCTGGAGTCGAGCACTCGGCCCGCGTGCCGAGTGTAAACTTGACGAGGCTCAGCACCTCGTTCCTGAAATCTTCAAGCATCCCTACTATGGCTAGAGGCGGGGTGGGGGGGGGGGGGGGGTGGGGGGGGGGGGGGGGGGGGGCGAGTCGGACCTATCAGATCCCTGTCCTCCCGTCATCGAGCTCGCTGAATGTTTTTTGTGCTGATCACGCTCCACGCTCACCGCACCAAAATGTTGAAACCGAAATCTCAGTCTCCTGTGGAGTTCACCCGTGGGGAAGGGGTGATCGCGCACCTACTTCGCTCCTGCAAGCAAAACAACAAAAGAAACAAAGGAAAACGGACCCAAGGGCTCGGCGGGGAGGACCCACCACACACCCGGAAGACTTGATAGCACTTCCCCTCCTTAGCCACAAGCCGAGCTAAGGCTACCTCAGAAAGCACTAGAAGACTAAGGAGCAAGTGAATATGAGAGCCTGCCTTCTGAGGTGCCCCCTTGGGTCCTATTTATAGAATTCTGAAAACGGCCTGCAAATAGCCAACCTCCATTATTTTGAACAGCTATGTGCAGTCCAACTTGGTCTGCCAACAGCGTAGCTCCACTGTTCCAACAAGCTATTCGCACCCATGGGGAGGGCATCCAGGTAATTTTTTCCTCTGGGCCTCTACTGGGCCCACCCCAGGGATATGAAGGTTAGATCGCCACTACTATCCCCTTGCGGGAGGCGAGTGCGACCTGGATCTTGCGGCTCGCCTACTCTTCTTGGGCGAGCGCGAGCTGGGCCACCTCGACCCGCCAATCTTCTGCCGAGGCGGACCGGCGGCCAGGTCGCGCATAGGAGAGCGGGATGGCGGCCAGGCTTCCAGCTGTAACCATGAGAGCCGCGGAGGAGGGCTCGCCGATCTGGACTCATCGAACCCATCCCCGAATACCAGTTCGATGAATGCTGACCAAAAAGCTCTGTTCGATGAATGGCGAACCCAAACTCTGCTCGACGAATGGCGGGCGAGCTAGAAGGGGAAAGGGACAAGCTCGCGCAGCTCGCTCGCAATACTTCGGCGAGAGCGAGCTGGCCATCTGCTGCCTACCAGCATGTTGTTCTGGTGCGGGCCGGGCACCTTGGTCCGCTCGCCTGGCTTGGCGGACACACTCGGCGAACACTGGGTTGTACACTTGTCTTCTGTAACTCGAGACAAAAGATTAATCTACTCGAGTACTAATATAACTACTTGAGTAAATGACTTAGAAAATTTTTCAGAGAGGAAATTCTGTTAACTCGAGAATAAGAGATGATCTACTCGAGTAATTGACTTGTCTACTCGAGAGCTATAATTTGACTACTCGAGAGCTAATTCCCTTACTCGAGTACAGATAGACTTACTCGAGTATTGACTAAGCGTTTCACTCGAGTATATAAGTAACTACTCGAGTAAAATACTTAGCAAAAATTCCTTCAACTGAATTTTCTCTTCTTTAATGAATTCAACAACAAGTCTTTCTCCAATCAGTCCTAGTGCTTGAAAATGAAGTGTATCCCAATAGAGAGGCTACACATGAGTCAATACCATGGATCACACAATGAGTGATTACATTGTATGGTCCTGTGTTTGGTGACCCATTGTAGACTAACATTGGTCTACACTTGGTAATATAGTCCTGCAAACACACAACTCAAACAAGACATCAAATACAACTTAATTCATCTTAGTTCAAGGGTGACTTCACCAAATCTGGGTTATTGTGGATACAATACCCAACAGACACTCATGGTCCCGCAACACTCCTATTTGGAAAACTTCTTTAAGCTATCCGATTACACTAATTCGACCACTAAACCTCAACTTGGGCATGAATCTAGCTTTGATACCAAATTATAGCACCTCCACTGCAATGACTATATAATATGGGTCCGAACAGGGCTAAAAGTACCACCTATATCAAAACTCAGAATATAAAACAATGGAAACATTTCAACAGAAACTAGAAGTTGTCCACGAATACATAGGAGTCCAAAATGACCTTAGGCCTTACATCATCCAAAAACCAAAATCATCATCAACATTAAACCAATTAAGAGTACAATAGTCATATGATACCTGTGTATGCAAGACAAAAACAAAGCAAAGAAAACATAACAAACTACTAAAACAGGAGGTGGAACACTTCATGAGGCTTTGGCCTTTTTGGCCGGCGAGCTTGCTCCAACTTACGATCCTTACCCTGTAAAAATTTGTTGTGATGTGGGTCAGCAAAAGCTGACCTCTACTATATAACCGACACCCCTCCTCCCGACCATCCCTAGCGGAACCTGGGGCACTCCATCACCCTGCATGTTAGCACTTCGTATGCATATTTAATAAAACATAAACTAACACATAAAATAACAGGATTTGGTGTCTCGAACACATTTCTATGTTGATCATGTAAATAAAATGGGTCTACAATGCAGCATGTATGCAAACCCGGGTTTTACCCAAGGCACCCTTTAACATGTATGAGTTTAACGTATCATCACACATCAACATATCATATCAATCACATGGGTACTCTCAATTCCCCAAAGGCATACAAGCCCAAGACCGAGAACTTTCGCTGAGACCACACCTGCACATGGATAACAACACCATCGAGCTTGTCCATCAACTCCTCCGTTCTTGACTAATTTCATCAAATACACATAACTGATGCTAAGAACTCTCGCTTAGACCCCACCCGTACATGGATCACAACACCACGGGGCATGTCCAAAAGCGCAGACGTTCTTGTCAGTTTCCACTTAAGGGGACTTGTCTTGCCTGGACACCCTCCACACATGAATTACAACATCACGGGGTAAGCCATCCGACTACAAAGACAAAGCCACGCCTTCATATACAAACAGACATCACAATCCATCACTTACGCTTCCCTGCCCTGGCCAATGTTCGTTCTCATACGAGAATAAGGGGCATCACAATGAAGTTTTTGCCACGATCAAATTTCTAGCAAATACCTAAAATGCACGTCAAGCAACAACATCGAATCGGACCACCGGTCGCAATAACGACTTCACTCACATTGCCTAATCCACTAACAAAGCATATTTCTTATGCATAATATGTCGGGGATGGACTCAATCAACCCATAGGCTCTTTTTGTTCCAAGGCAGCCCGAATCCCTCTCACTCAAGAGATCTGGTGCTAAAATTTGCAAGAAAGAAAAAGGCATAAAAAAAAAGATGTCATGCACGCATCCTATGACTGACATGAGAGATATCGTTACCTTATAGAATCTTTTCTTAGCTATGGAGATCTTTATTTGCATGGATGGAAGTGTTCGCCTTCAATCCTTCTCTACAATGTCAGTCTCGGATCGTAAGTCGGAGATCCGAAGCTCCAACAATGGAAGAAACTAGGTCGTCTTCCTCCCCCGCACCTTTCCACTAATGAGCCGTCAAAGTCCCGATTGACTTGGGAAAAAAAGAGTATAGAATCCCCTCTGCCCTAAATAGGGATCACAGCTAAAGATTTGGGCCATTGGATAAAGTTCCAGGAAGATCAGATGCCCAAAAATGTCTATTTACGGACCAGCTCGCGACACCTACAAAAAATAATCCCCTCTTGTTTAGGGCATCGAGTGAGCTCGAAACCACCCTACGCCAAGCCTCAGGTGTTGAGTGATTTTGACGCCACTCGATGCCAAACCTTAGACATCAAGTGATCTCAACGCCACTCGACTCCAAGCCTTAGGTGTTGAGTGAACTTGACGCCCTACACAACGCCTACCCTCAGACTCTATGCACACACTTTTTAGGGTGTTACATGGTGTATCAAGATATATGTCATGAGAGAGATGAGGAATCTGACAAATATTTAGCCCCATATTCTGTTAGGAAAACTGTTATCCCATGAGCTGCAAATCAATACAAGGAAGATAGAGGAAGAAGATACCAAATCTCACTATAAAGAAAATTCTGTAGCTTTCAAAGATGAAAGCTCCAAGAGATGTAGAGATCGAGAAGAACCCTTCACCTCGAAAAAGGGTTGTTGATTCAGATAGTTCCAAAACTAGCACTTCTGATGTTGAGCTTACTAATGGAGAACTTACCTTATTCTCCATGTAGTTCATGAAAATGATGAGCAGGAGGAGACAATGGAAGAACATACCCTCTTCCACCTCCAGATCAAAAAAGAATCACAACAACTTTGATAGATCGAGGAAAGATCCTAAAGTGGACATGTATGTTTCCAAATAAAACAAATATTTTATTACTAATGTAATTTGTTACTGCTGTAATAGGTCTGAACGTGTTATTGCTGACTGTTCAGTTAAAAGAAAAGAGAATAAGAAGTCTGAAGAGAAGATCTATCACGAGGGCAAGAATCCTGAAAAGATCTTCATTACTAAGAAGAATACAAGCCTGAGTGATAGTGATTCAGATCCATCTGAGTTAGGAGAGGAAGCCAATATTGGGCTTGCAAATCTGTCAGATGAAGAAGAATTTCCTGCTGCTAAGGTGGGTATCATGTTTCCTGTGTCACTATTTGATGGTGATACTGTGTTGGGTCCGGCGTTCCCACACTTGACTCGTGGCGCTCTGCTACTTATTTAAGAAATTAAGTAGCACCATTTTCAACAGTCCGGGCTTTTGGAACAATTGGGTATGCGTTTGATCCTACATTTGGTATCAGAGGAGGTCACGGGTTCAAGACCGGGGGAGGTGCAATTAAATCCCGATTTTCCCTTCTACCTGTGTGGGTCCGGCGGGTCGGGCAACCGTGGACATGTGGTAACCCCACCTCTGAGCTGTGTGGGCCATGTGATAACTCCACCTCTGAGCCGACAGGTTGTGCTAGACGCCGCGGGTGGGGGGTGGGGGGGGGGGGGGGGGGGGCGGGATTGTTGGGTCCGGCGTTGCCTCACTTGACCCGTGGCGCTCTGCTACTTATTTAAGAAATTAAGTAGCACCCTTTCCAACAGTCCGGACTTTTGGAACAGTTGGGTATGCGCTTGATCCTACATACTAAAGATAAAGAGAGTTATGATCTCATGACCATGACAGATGTGGAAGATCAGGATAAATCTCATCCTGATGAGGTAAATACTAAAGCATCTTTATCATTGTCTGAATCTGATTATGAATCAGGTGCTGAGTCAGAAGCATGCTCATCATCTGATGATGAGGGTAAATCTAAATCAGAAAAAGATTTTAATGACGACGATGGATGGTTTGGAAGTCACCACTAATAATCACGAATCACTCATCCTAGCGGTGAACCTTATTCGTCGTACCGACAATGGTGCGTGTATGACTGCACATGAAGATGACTCCCTCCTTGGTCGCGCCCAAGGCGGAGATCCTTCTAAAGATCGCCAGGTCGAAGGCGATGTTCTCCGACCTCAATAATTATATGAACACATCGCTGATCACCACACCATTAGGATTTAGTTGCATCGGTACTAGTCCGCGGTACTGATGGACCTGGCAGAATTTTGTCCAGAGCGAAAGTCGCAAGTCGACCTTGAAATTGATGATGGGGAGAAATAACTTGCCTTTAAAGAACATTTTGAGCCTCACTCCATAAACCTCGGAGAGGAAGCGATCATTGAAGTCTTCAAGGTTTGTGCGAATAGTTATGAGCTTCTTAAAGGTTGCTGTGGAGAAAAGCTCAGCATAGCTCCTCCAGCGAGCAGCGACATCCTCAGCGGACACCATCTTTGACAAGCGAGTTGTGAAGGAAGCAATCAAATATAAGTATAAGAACCTTATCAACTCGCACACAGAAGGCAAGTTCGTGAAAACAGCACTGTCAACCAGGACCCCCCACCACACTATTTATAGACAAAATGGGAGGGGGAGGGGGTAGCTACAACCAAAAATAAGAAGCGCCACATGTTGCTACTTGACCACGACTTCTGAAACTCACACCCATGCGCCCTTGAACGATGCTCTAAGCCACAATACACACCCGAGCTACAAAAAGTAGATAAACTAACCCGCCCAATATAGCGACAAGTAGAAAGGCATGATTGCATGAATAAGGATCAAACAAACTAGCTGACTTCACAAATTGCACAAAGGAATAAATAAACAGAGAATACATTCACATGCTGGCCGGCGTGAGTTAATAAATACATATTACTGTTTACTGATTGCAGCTGATTATTACAAACAAATCGAATAATAATAATAACAATGAAGAAATATGTTGTTATTGTGATGCTCCACCGGACCGGTCCAGCCGGACCGGTCCGGTTCGGTTGTGTTTTGATTTTATACATATATATATGTTTGCACAGGAGGGGCATAAGAATCCCGGTTTTCTTTTCTAACCTAATCCAGAACGAGAGAGAGCGCTCGGCGGCTTCGGGAGAAAGAAGAAGCAGCGGCGGCGTCGTCTCTTCTCCGGCAAAGATCGTGCGGCGGCAGCCGATCTAGGGTTTCTTCTCCGGTCAAGATCGAGCGGTAGAGAGGCGGCGGCTTCGGAATCCCGGGCTCGGCTTCGGGAGAAGATTGGCGACATCAAGGAGGAAGACGAGCGGCGGAGGCGGTGGCTTATTCTCCGGCGGTGGATTCGGGAGGAGATCCGGCAGCAGCAGCGGCATCGGGCGAAGGAGGAGCGACGGCGACGGGCTCTTCTTCTCCGGCGACTTCGGCTCGGATCGGGATTCCCGATCGAGGTGTTTCTTCTCTGGCGACAGCGGCGCAGCGGCAAGCCCGGTCTAGGGCTTCTTCTCCGGCGACAGCGGTGCAGCGGAAATTCCGATCTAGGGCTACGTAGGTCCGACGATCCTTGGGATCCGGCAGTGGCAAGATCGGGCAGAGCCGGCTTCTTCTCCGGCATTCTTGGGCCGGCTGTTCTTCTCAGGCAGCAGCGGCGACAGATCTTGCAGGCGAGCGGTGGTTGACGGAGGCGGCGGAAGATTGATCGGAGTTCCGATCTAGTGCACGGCAGCGGCATCAGCTCCATCTCCGGTGAAGGAGAGGGGAGATCCACGGCAGCGGCGGGTGCAGGTTTCCATCTCCGGCGGCTCCGGCGATCCAGCGGCGGCGGCAACTTCGGCGGTGAAAGAAGGCATAAGGCTGCGGTTCCTTCATCTTGAAGAGGGCAGCGGCTTTCTTGGCCGGAGGGCAGCGACGCGTGGCAGAGGCGAAGATCAGATTCAGATCCAGGCTGCGGATAGGGGAGTTTTCTTTGTTCTCCTGTTGTTCTTTATTTCATATTTTAGGTTAGTGTCGATCCGCTGAGGATCGTTGAGTGCCTGTGTTGTAATCGGATTTTGTTTTCGATTAGTGGATCCGGCGCGCTCTCCCCGTGGATGTAGGAGCTTAACTCCGAACCACGTATATCTCTTGTCGTCTGTGTTTTGGAAACTTGAACTGTGTTTGGTGCGCGCCATTATTTGCTCAAAGCTTCCGTTGCTATTGTCCGCGACGAGTTCCGTACTCGCGGGCAGGTGCCTATTGCACAACAATTGGTATCAGAGGGAGGTTCGTCCTTCGGACCAGTGAGCAAATTCAATGGCGGCCAAATTCGAGGTTCCAAAATACGATGGGCGGATCGATTTCGATCTTTGGCAAAAGCGCATAAAGGCCGTACTCGTTCAGCAGGGTCTTCACAAGGCACTCCTTGGAAAGGAGAAGGCTAAGGTGAAAGACGACGACGAGTGGGATGAGCTGGACCTCAAGGCCATCAGCACCATACAACTGTGTTTGGCAGACGAGGTCATGTACAACGTTATCGAGGCGGAAACTACGGTGGACTTGTGGAGGAAGCTCGAGGAGCTCTACATGTCCAGGTCGCTCACGAACAAGCTGTACGTGAAGAAGCAGTTGTACAGCTTGAGGATGTCCGAGGGAACGCAGTTGTTGGACCATATGAATGTGTTCAACAAGCTGGTATCCCAGTTGCGGAGTATGGATGTGAAGGTCGAGGAGGAAGATCAGGCTCTTCTCCTCTTGTCATCACTCCCTAGGTCGTTCGATCATTTAGTTACCACCATGTTGTATGGGAAGGATACCCTTAAGATGGAGGAAGTGGTGACGATGCTTCTCTCTAATGAGAAGAGGAGCAGTTCCGGATCGAGTGCGAGCGAGGGTCTGCTCGTGAAGAGCAGAGACCCATCCCGAGGGAGATCGAGAGGGGGAGGCAAGGAGGATGATCGACCTAGGTCCAGGAGTAGATGTTATTACTGCAAGGAGGAGGGGCATTGGAAGGTCAACTGCCCAGTGAGGAAACTCAAGGGCAAAGGATCTGTGCCTCAGCAGGTTGCAGCGGCATTCGAGTGCGTGAGTGATGATGACGTTTTGCACGTTTCACAAAGCCGCGACGTGGTAGTCGGGACCACAGATTCCTGGATCATGGATACAGGATGTTCGTTCCACATGTGCCCGAACATTGAATGGTTCTCCAGTATTATGCACTATGGAGGTGGTCGTGTTCGGATGGGGAACCAGTCAGAGTGCGAGATATCTGGAGTCGGGAGCATCAGGATTAGTATGTTTGATGGAGTGGTTAGGACCCTCACCGACGTTCGGTATGTGCCCGAGTTGAGGAAGAGCTTGCTTTCTTTAGGCACTCTGGAGGCTGCCGGGTATTCTTATACCAGTAGCAGCGGGTTTTTGGAGGTCAGGAGAGGCACACAGACAGTCTTGAGAGGAGAGCGTTCCGGATCGCTCTATAGACTGATTGGCACCACGATTGCCAGGGGAGATGCGAGGAGAGAGGTCACACCGTCTCTCGAGCTACAAGATACGGTAGCGCATGCATTTCAGGCGATCTCCTCAGATCGCGATTCCTTCGATAGAGCTTTAGAGAGCAGAGACCGTTCTCAGCGAGAAGCTAGGAAGGACCAGCGGAGGAGCGGGGCAGGATTTGTGGCAAGGGCGTGTGCACAGAGAGAGGACCTTGGCGGAGGTAGAATTTTCGCAGCCGTAGAGGAGACGGGTAGAGAGTCATCTCAGGAGTACCCAGACACCGCGAGAGGATCCATCAGGCTCAGAGGTCTCACCGAGGAACTTAGGATCACTCAGGAGAAGGTGGAGTTTCACAGTGAGAGTTCGAGTGCGATTCGTCTTGCAGTAGACCCGGTCTATCGTGCAAGGACAAAGCACGTCGACGTGCGTCACCGGGAGTTGAGGGAGTTCGCTCGAGGTGGAGGCGTGATGTTGCGGGAGATTCCTACGGAGGAATGCGTTGCGAGCATGCGGGAGAAATCAGTGAGGCGATTCAAGTTTGGCGAGTCAAGTTTGACTTGACTCAGACTGATGCATGTTGATCGTGTCGGCCCCAGGGAGAGGGGGCTTGTAGTCGCCAGTAGGGGTCTGCGTGTTTTAAGCGGTATTCGTGTTCGTGGAGCATCAAGGTGGAGATTGTTGTTATTGTGATGCTCCACCGGACCGGTCCAGCCGGACCGGTCCGGTTCGGTTGTGTTTTGATTTTATATATATATATATGTTTGCACAGGAGGGGCATAAGAATCCCGGTTTTCTTTTCTAACCTAATCCAGAACGAGAGAGAGCGCTCGGCGGCTTCGGGACAAAGAAGAAGCAGCGGCGGCGGCGTCGTCTCTTCTCCGGCAAAGATCGTGCGGCGGCAGCCGATCTAGGGTTTCTTCTCCGGTCAAGATCGAGCGGTAGAGAGGCGGCGGCTTCGGAATCCCGGGCTCGGCTTCGGGAGAAGATTGGCGACATCAAGGAGGAAGACGAGCGGCGGAGGCGGTGGCTTATTCTCCGGCGGTGGATTCGGGAGGAGATCCGGCAGCAGCAGCGACATCGGGCGAAGGAGGAGCGACGGCGACGGGCTCTTCTTCTCCGGCGACTTCGGCTCGGATCGGGATTCCCGATCGAGGTGTTTCTTCTCCGGCGACAGCGGCGCAGCGGCAAGCCCGGTCTAGGGCTTCTTCTCCGGCGACAGCGGTGCAGCGGAAATTCCGATCTAGGGCTACGTAGGTCTGACGATCCTTGGGATCCGGCAGTGGCAAGATCGGGCAGAGCCGGCTTCTTCTCCGGCATTCTTGGGCCGGCGGTTCTTCTCAGGCAGCAGCGGCGGCAGATCTTGCAGGCGAGCGGTGGTTGACGGAGGCGGCGGAAGATTGATCGGAGTTCCGATCTAGTGCACGGCAGCGGCATCAGCTGCATCTCCGGTGAAGGAGAGGGGAGATCCACGGCAGCGGCGGGTGCAGGTTTCCATCTCCGGCGGCTCCGGCGATCCAGCGGCGGCGGCAACTTCGGCGGTGAAAGAAGGCATAAGGTTGCGGTTCCTTCATCTTGAAGAGGGCAGCGGCTTTCTTGGCCGGAGGGCAGCGACGCATGGCAGAGGCGAAGATCAGATTCAGATCCAGGCTGCGGATAGGGGAGTTTTCTTTGTTCTCCTGTTGTTCTTTATTTCATATTTTAGGTTAGTGTCGATCCGCTGAGGATCGTTGAGTGCCTGTGTTGTAATCGGATTTTGTTTTCGATTAGTGGATCCGGCGCGCTCTCCCCGTGGATGTAGGAGCTTAACTCCGAACCACGTATATCTCTTGTCGTCTGTGTTTTTTCTTTGTTTTGGAAACTTGAACTGTGTTTGGTGCGCGCCATTATTTGCTCAAAGCTTCCGTTGCTATTGTCCGCGACGAGTTCCTTACTCGCGGGCAGGTGCCTATTGCACAACAGAAATACACCTAATATATATGGAGATTCTCGCGCCTATCGATAGATTGAGCCAGATCTCGTGCATGACAAAAATGCTCATTCGCCTTCGCAATATATTCCTCGCAAAGTTCTGGGATGCCAAGAATGCTCGGCCGAAGGAACAAAATGGGCTTCCCGCGAGAATCAGGAAACTCGTAGCTTGTTAGGAGGTGGACCAACCGGGTGCGACCTCCCATTCCTCCTGCCGCACGGGTTCGGCCGCGGAGGGACACTTGTCATGTAAGTTGAGGAGGGGATGAAGTCCATGGGTAGCGAAGGTGGTGGTGGAAGATCACTCATGATGTTACTCGCTGCAGAAATCTGTGAGCTCTCAATGGCATGATCCGGCCTATCTGAAGTCCTTGAAGTCGAGGCACTTGCACCGAAACAAACCATGATGTCGCTCAAGTTGATCCGAACCGAGCGACCAATAATTGAGCTCATCGCACCCATAGAGGAAGGCAGCAGGATAGGATGCTGAGGAGGAGCAAAGCTCGGCTCGCCTGAAGCTCTTGTTTGTGGTGAAGGCCTTGTGAGAAAGGTGATTGTTAGTTCAAGCAATGATAAAGTAGCTAAATAAGCGCGAGGATGTCCCTTCCAAACCATACGACGTATTAAGATCCTTGGTCGGGAGTGTTGAAGCCAGGAAAATCTCAACTTCAGAATTCGGATCAAAGCCGCCTAAGGTTACCGGTTCAGGGGTAAGACCAGACGACTAGGATGACTAGGATGAAGAATGATGGCAAACAAGGTCCCAGATGTTGCGACAGGAAGATCCCACCACGTACCCGGATGCTCGAAAGGAGCAGCCCCTTCTCAACCAAAAGTGGCCGAACTAGGAACGAGAGAGACTAGCTGATGACTAAGTCGCAAGGTCGCGACCTGGTCTCATAGGAAAAGGAATCCAAAGGCTCGGCTAGTATCCGGAAAGGAGAGCTCGCGAGAATCCTGCAGAGGATTTTTCGTATCTCACCTCGTACCCCTGAGGTCCTATTTTTGGGGAAATCCAAGGAGGGGGGGGGGGGTCATATTTATACCTCACCCCCTGCCGACTAGGCGACTTCTAAGGGAAACTCGCACGGGCTGGGCGAGTATCTCGCCTAGTCGCCTACCCGTCGAGTATGCGAGGGGAGCTCGCCATACTCGCCCAAGCCTTCCGCAGTCTTGTGTGCTGACTCTAACTTCTATCTTGACTTGTTGATATTGACTTATGCTGATCTGGCTGTGGTAGGACCCATCCTCAACGAATACAGGTTGTACATAATCCCCGCTCTTTTTGAGCGATGTAGGAACTCGGAAAGAATCATCCAATACATATTCGACGAGCTTCTATGCCGAGTATCTGAGTTACTCGCTTTTGACGATTGCCTGTCAAACTCTATAAATAGGGGGGGCCTGGTTTTTTGAGGCAGATCTCCTGAGCTCACACGATATGTGGAACGCCAACGAGAAACTTCTTCAGGACAGTCTCTCCGCGTTGTCCAGCTTTCTTGGCATTGCCAAGCCCAAAAGGACATGAGAAGAGGATGTCGTCGCCGACTTACCTCCCCACAAAAGGAAGAAAACCAAGAAGTCGAAGAAGATACCTGCCCCCAAGGCGGCTGACCCACTTCCGCTCCCTGAGCAGGTCGCCGCTTCAACGAGCAAACCCGTGCATTCTGCCAGCACCCAAAAGCTCCTCAACGACCTTGGGCTAGACAATATCCCCAACACAGCCACTCCTGACTCAAGCCTTCTCAACCCGCTGAAAACTCCTGAAGTCGCCAACTCGCCGGTGCCACAGCGAATTGAAGTCATCTCCCTGCCAGATCGTTTTGTCAAACCATTTTTCTTAAAGCAGTCAGTCGCCGCTTATTTCTCGCTGACCCACTTTCGTTGCTCGCAGACTCTCCACCAGATGTCGCTGATGCACCTATGAATGTCGCCCCCTGAACTCCGCACCACTGCTTGCCCTTGCAGCCAGGAAACCGCTCCGGACCGCGCATACGGTTCGGATTAATCTCGGCACTAAGAAAGCAACGGAAGCTTCGACCCCTACAATGAAGAAAAATCCCCCAGCGAGTAAAGACCCACCGGCGAAGGACCCACCGGCGAAGAAGGACCCTCCAAAGAGTGAGGACCCTCTGGCGAAGAAGGTCCATCTGGCAAGCAAGGTCCTTCAGGCGAGCACGGTCGCCTCCACTCCCGCGCAAGATTCTGCACTGCCAGTGGCAAGTAACCCATTACCGTCGCCGCCTCGTCTGAATGTCGCTCCTCTACAGGCGGCAAGTGATCTATTGCCACCGCTGCCCCTTCTGACCGCTCAGCAACTAGCTGACAAGCAGCAACCTCCAATACCTCCTCCGCTGAAGACCTCACATCAGCCGGCGAGTTCGTCGCAGCCTCCGTCGAAAACTCTGGCCCGAAAACCAGATAGCCCGCGGTCGAGTTACTTCCCGCCGAGGGTCGGGGACCCCGAGCATGGAGATCGCGGGCAGGGTAAACCCGTCGAGCATGAGGGTGGTTCATCTTCTGGCCGACGAGATATCTCAGGTCGCGACCCTTCTCCTCGTCGATCACGGTCTCCACGTCATGGTAACCTTCGCTACTGTTGTTTTGTTTGATAACTTAGTCGCTAATTTCTGATCTCGAGACCTTCTATCTGTTTTGACAGATCGCCTGATGACTCCAGGGTCGGCCTTCATCGATGCCATCGGGTTATCTGGAAGCGAGTATCATTACGCCGCTACTCGCGCATATCTGGAGCTGGAGAGCAAGTTCGACCAACTTGCGATCTGTGAGCCTTATCACCGCATCTCAGCCCTGGAGGTGCGGCTGACAAAGATAGAAGAGCTTCGGACCACCCTGGAGAGCTATAAGGCCCGCTTCCACATGGTCAAGGAGAACGATCATCAGCTGGCGATAAACAACCATCGCCTCCAGCTCGTTCTCGACGAGCTGGCCGACATTCGGGCGAGTATGGGCTCCGTGGGGAGATTGACGAGGACGGAGGAGCAGCTGCGGCTTGGCGACGACGCAATGTCGGTGGCTACAGAGCATTACCAGCAGACGCGCTAGATGGGCTTCGTCGGACGACATCCACATTCTCCAGAGCGGCCACCTAGAACTTATAATTCTCTTTCTTTATTTGAACTCGCCGTAGGCGATTATTATAATGAACAATATTACATTTGTAATAAGAGAGTTTGTATCTCGCTCTTGATTTTTGTTTTTTGTTCTTTGTTGTTTACTAGCTGCCTTTCTGCGACATGCCGATTTTATTTTGTAGGTTTTGGAAAAGTTGCGAGATTTCTTACTGCGCTGTGTGAGATGGGGCTGATGTCAGGGATCTGCTTATTCATCTACATCGAGACTTAGGATAATACTCGCCGAAGCAGATATATACCCCCCCTCATTCCTTTGCCTTTGCCTATAAATAAAAAGGGTAGGTAGGCCATAAGTACGCTACTGTGATTTTCTATCTCCAACTCGCAAGTATCTTTTCTTGCTCGCGTGTCTCTGTCTTCCTTCTCTTCTCATCTTTCCTTCTCTCCTCGTCAAGCGAGCTCGCTGAAAATGGTTGGCGACGATGTTAGCGCTCGCCGACAGGCTCACACCGCCAATTTTGCTGACGCGGCTTTTAAGAAATTTGTCGCAACATAATGAGATATGGAGGCGTTCAGGGAGCGACTTCTGCCGGATGGTTACTCGGCGAGACTACCTACTCGGAGCGAACGACTTAACACCTACATCAAGGGTGCTATGGTCTTATCGCTCCGTCATTTCGACGCCGACCTGCGACTTCCCTTCTGGCCAGAATATCGCGAGATCCTGCTGTATTTTGGGTTAGTGACCGTGCAAATCAACCCCAATGGAGTGGCGATCATTATGGGGTTCATTTGCAACCTGCGAGAAGAGAGAGTTGCCTTCGACCTCTCGGTTTTCCGCAAGATATTCGCCTTCTCCGCGACTGCCGAGGGGGTTGTCTACTTCAGCAGCCACGTCTGCACATTGGTGGGGATGGCGAACAAAGTCGATAGGTGGAGTGAGAAACTAGTCGTCGTTCAAGGCGACTTCGAGGGCATTCTGGGGAGGCCGCACCAACCTGCCGATGTCGCCTTCCTCCCGTCGATCTTAGAAGGTGTTCGCGAGCAACTGTTCGAGTCCTTCCGAGGTCGGCGCTTCGACGTCATCCATTGGCAGCTCAATGTCAACACACTCCTCGAGATCCATCCCTGTGAGGGTAAGATTGAGCGAGAATTACACCTGCTTGCATGATCGCTCCCATTTATCGAAGCTCAGTACTAATGTATTGCTCGACATTTGCAGTGGCTTGCGAGCTTCCAGAGAAGCAGCTTCCTCCGGCGAAGGAAGTCACCTCATCCTTCCAGGAATCCAACCCTCTGCTTGACGTTGGCGAGAAGAAGAAACTTGTCAAAGGGAAGGACAAAGTGAATTCTCCTGGACCTGCTAGTAAGAGGGCCAAAATATCGTCGCCTGAGTCCGGCGATCAAGAGTCGTCGCTTGATGCTTAGGCGCCCCACTTCCACCCAAATTTCAATCTTGGGCGAGGTGCGGTGGATGCTTATGGTCGCCCGCTGGTGACCCAGTCTGAGGACGAGCACTCTGTGACGCTGAGCACCAACCTCCCCTCCTAGTCGGCGTATTGGGAAGACAAGGGGGAGGCCTTCACCGTTCTTCATGCTTTATACGGGCGAGCTGACGCTGAGTCGCTGCCGAAGCTCAGCCCGGAGGTGCTTGCCAAACAAACTTCGTGCTCGCTCACGCGAAATGTCGAGCTTGGACACTACTCGGCCAGAAAGCTGCTGGAGACGCACGAGTCTCTAAAGACCGTCACTAAGAAGGCCATAGATCTCGACATGCAATCAGTTCGCTGAAGGGACTATGAGGTAAATCGCCTCCCCGCGTGCGACATGGACGATCTGGACTTTGATTTATTTTGCTGACTGACTGTTATTTCTTTATCTACTATGTCATGTAAGTTGAGGAGGGGATGAAGTCTATTGTTCGCAGAGGTTGTGGTGGAAGATCACTCATGATGTTACTCGCTCTAGATATCCATGAGTTCTCAATGGCATGATCCGGCCTCTCCGAAGTCCTTGAAGTTGAGGCACTTGCACCAAAACAAACCATCATGTCACTCAAGTTGATCCGAACCGAGCGACCAATAATTGAGCTCGTCGCACCCGTAGAGGAAGGCAGCAGGATAGGATGCTGAGGAGGAGCAAAGCTCGGCTCTCCTGAAGCTCTTGTTTGTGGTGAAGGCCTTGTGAGAAAGGTGATTGTTAGTTCAAGCAATGATAAAGTAGCTAAAGAAGCATGAGGATGTCCCTTCCAAACCTTACGACATATTAAGATCCTTGGTCGGGAGGTCCTGAACACGAGTAATTTTTGAGTGGGCGTGGCTCACCGCGAGCGCGAGATCAGTGTCGTGCACTCGCACATCAAATATCGTGCTTCTGATTTGATGTGCGAGTGCACGACCATGATTTCTTTGCCCACGATGAGCCATGCGCACCCAAAATTTATTGCCTGAACACAGGACACACTTGTGTCCTCAGTAGGCTCATCCTACTACTACTACTGTGATAAAAGAGGGCTCTTAGAGGCGGGTTGCACGACCTCGTCGCCGATTACCATATAGTTCACAATTTTCTGGGTGGCTATGGGTATTGTAGAGTGGTTGACTGATAGAGGAACCTCATCGGTGGGAAAGGTCTCATCAGCCATCTCCTTGGCAAGCTCATTCTTCTTCTACTTCTTGTGATCACCAGTATTGTCATCCGGGCGACGTCACTTAGAGGAGACGGCTTCAGTAAATTCTCTAAAGTCCACATTTCAGCCTCGAGTTTATTAGTGTTGGCAGGCATCTCACACGATTTCGGAAAGGATGCTTGGAAGAAGTCCTCCTTACCTCTTTATGGACGACAAGGGTCTGGTCCTCAAGGCCGAGTCAAGTAAGCCAGTTACTCACTAATACATCTTGCCGAATAAGGGTTAAATGTTTCTTTCCGAACTCTATAATTGCTCGCAAAGAGTGGAGATTGTGTATAACCAATATTCGTCAAGGTTGGTCCCCAATCAGGCCAAGCAGGCATGGTAAAAGTCAAAGAATAATTCATAGTCAACAAACAAAAACAATCTAATAATTTACGAGTATCTTAGTTGCTCGCTTGTCAGGCGATCATCTGCGACACCTTGCCAACATGGGCAAGATCCTCCCATAGTCTCCATAGTCGTCAGGTCGCAAGAGACAATCTTATAGGGGGCTAGGTGTTCTAAGCTACACCCCCATGATTTTGTCTATGAATAAAACCTCATGGATACCAGGAATGACACCTTGAAATCTTGATCCCCCTGCAAATATACAACCCTTTAAGTGGTGCCTTCCTCATACCTTGCACAACCATCTTTGGTTGCGGAAGGGAAGTTTCTTTTGAACTTCTGGGTACATGGTGGGACCACCTGTTGTTGTATATGAGGTCCTTTTAGTAGTTTGTTTCCTTTTATTTGCTCTAGCCTTCAAATTCGGGGAATCAGATTGCTGGATCAGTAACCTCAAGCTACATTCAGGTCTGAATATTTGGAGTCAGGATTTTCCTAACTTCGATAAACGCAATTTCATTGCTTTTAGTCAACGCTCTATTTTTGTCTTTAAATATGAATCAATGATCTGGATTTTATGATAACAACAAGGATGCCACCAGATCTCCCTGAAAAACATGAAACAAGAAGGATTATCACCACCACCACCTTGATATCTATATGTGGGCGATGGTAGTACCATAAGATCCCACAAGATGGGTAAGTGATCCCATATTATCCTTGTGGAACAATCTAGAGAGCTTGAAGATGCTTGAAGATGTTTCCACAATAGGGTGGTGGATTGAGGTTGGGAGTGATTGAGGAGCTCACTTTGGTGGATGGAGTGTCCTAAGAGCCCTAAATATATACCAGAGGATGGGAGTTAGGATATCCTTATAGTGGAGCTAGTTTTAGATCCATAATTAGTCATAGGTGGCATGGCGGCAGTGGAAGGTTGTCGACTTGAGTCTACTTCAGGGGGTCACTAGATAACCAAAAGGCAAATCTCTCATTTCATTATGAATGGAGAAGAGGTAACGAGATGAAACCAAGGGTTTTGAGGGGTTAAAACATTGTAGTGGTTTGTATTGAATGGGGGTCAAAAGCATATCCTCTTCCCAATATCAGTTCTTCTTCCATAAGGCATATTTTGGATACTAGTTCCTTTGGAATTGAGGAGAAGTAACTTTGTACAACCCCGTTTTTGCCGAGTGTATAAACCAGACTGACCTTCAGAACCAGGCGAGTTGAGTGGGCAAGCAAGGAAGGAAGTGGGCTCGAGCTTGCCCAAGGTAGCAGGCGCCTGGTCAGCGTGTGATGGGCCCATCAGGATACCCGCCACACTCAGAGTGAGGCGGGTGCCGGCTCCATCAAGGCCGAAGGTTGGTGAGGAGAGTCGAAGGTTGGCGAGGCGAGCCGAAGGTTGGCGAGTGCCGGTCCCATCAGGGCACCCGCCACCCTCAGAGGCTAGGGCCTCATTTGCATTCTATTCCAGGGGTATTTTCCTTACAATATTATATTTATATCTGTCTGCCAATAGACATTCTCAGACAACAGAGTTTGGCTGTTGGCAAGCCATTTTGGGGTGCATTTAGTAAAATCAAAAGGCGAGATTGTGCTATTGGCATGCCTCACTAGAAAAACCATAAATAGACCTTGAAGGTCACCTTTGGAGGGGATCTATTTTTTTGGCGTCTTCCTACTCTGGTCAATTTTGGTTGGCTTAAAAGGCTCTCCAAGGTGCCCAACTTCAACATTGTTGTGGGATGGGAAGCACTCAAAGATCTTTCGGGTGTGTGTTGGGTCCTTTGCATTTTTGCCCAGGGTCTGTTTCAAGTTCTAAACCTTTAACCACATTCTTCCTAAGGAGAAGTAAATGCATGCTACACCCTTTGGGTATGAACTCCTCGTTGGGTCGAATCTCAGTTCCAATATCTTTGGTGTGGTGAGCATGCACCGCGGCTAGCACAAGAAAATCCTGAGGGTGTTCCATGGCTGGAGATGAGGAATAAGGTACTGACCATGGTGGCCCGACACTATCTACGATGTCAGCTACGATCGGGATGTTGGAAGAGTTCAAGAGGGAGGTCCTAGAGACCATCCACATTGCATTTGCTGCGGCGTGGGCTGAGTGCTCAACCCCCGTGGTCCAAGTAGTAATGCCGCCAGGGATAGACAAGAATGCCCAGGATATAGGCCAGGTAAGAAGGCATTGAGTATAGGGCAGGAGCGACGGGCAAGAACTTTCCCCAGTACGACGAGTGCGGTCCCGGCCTACGAGCTGGTCGCGGGAGTGGAGCACGCGAGACCGTCGAGTGGCGAGATCCCGTTCTGCGAGTTAGTAGTTTTTGTGCCAGTGCCGGAAGGGTTCAGGGAGCCATAGATGATATATTACACCGGTAAGGATGATCCCGTCCAACACTTGCAGTGGTTTGAAGACATGGTTTCCATTAGGCCGATGTTGTACGCATTAAAATATCGCATTTTTGCCATCACCTTGAAAGAGAAAGCAAGGGGCTGATTTCACCAGCTCCCAGTGGGGTCAATCTATGCGTTAGAGGATTTGTGTTGGAGCTTTCAGTTGTGTTTCTCAACATCTAAGAAGTGGAAGAAAAGTGCTTAGGAACTGTTCAAGATCCAGCCGGGAGTAGATGATTAATTGGACAGTTATGTAGACAGGTTCCAAGAAGAGATCATGCTCGTTAAGGAGGTTTCGAGATTCACCCTCCATCTCGTATTCACCGTGGGGCTGCGGGAGGGATTCTTTAAAATGAGCTTGAATCGAAGGCCACCCTTTCCTTCGAAGAGCTGATGGAAAGTGTAGCGAAGGAGATTGAAGGAGAGGCAGCAAGTCTGACATTTGCTAAGAAGTTGGCAAGGTTGGGTAACTCAGAGTCGACGGAGCAAGGAGGTTCTAGGAAGTAAGAAGCTCGAAGGAGGGTGGAGCCGAGAGCTCAGGAACTGGGATTAAGGCAACAAGGAGGGGCACACAGGGCCAAGGAAGAGGGTTTGCTCAAGGGGTGGGGAACTTCCATGGAGGTCAGGCATGGTTCTACCCCCCGGAATGGAGACAAGGCCAGAGGCCACTCCTACCCCCGCCACAACACTCTATGGAGATCAGCCGAGGTAGAGATAGAGGAAGAGGAGCAGGAGGAGCAGGAGTTTGAAGAAGGAATCAACTCATGGAGAGTTGAAGAGAGGATATGGTGTTGCCATACTGTGACTTCCATCAGGAGGACGGTCACATAACGACCACCTGCCCTAAGTTCTTGGAGATCAGGAGGGAGAGAAGCCCAATGGAGTAGTATCCACTTGTGAGGATAGAAGAGGTAATAGTAGGAGTAGAGGAGAAAGATCGGTGCGTGGACTAGGCAGACGTGGGAACCCGATGAGGTATTGTGGTGATCCACTGAGGGGTGGGTATCGAGGCCACCCGCAGGGCGAGCCTTCACACCATGTACCGTTGGAGCATAGCTTAGACATCCCAAGTCCCACCCCTAGATGATAAGATCACTTTCTCTCGGAATGACATTCCAAATCACGAGGATCCATTCTGCGATGCGCTGGAGATTCTGACCGCCATCAAGAACTTCGCCGTCTCATGGATCCTCATCGACAATGGAAGCTCATTCAACGTCATCTTCAAGAAGGCATTCGATGAGATGAATGTGGACTCGAGGAGGGTGTTAGCCTCAGATGGTCTACTGTTTGAGTTGTCAGGAGAGAGGAAGGACGTGGAAGGGGGGTCAGACTTCATGTGACCTTGGAGGGGGGGGGGGGACAGTCCCGGAACTGCCGGTTCGTCATTGTCGACGCTCTGAGCAGCTACACTGCCATCTTCGGAAGATCCCTCATCAACGTGTTTATATGCGTCTCGTCCTTGTTCCACCAGTACTTGAAGTTTAGCATGGGAATAGTCCAGATCATGGTGAAGGGAGACCTGAAGGTGGCGAAGCAATGATACGTAATAGTCGTCAACACCATCTCCTAGCAAGCGGAGCCTGAGGAGATCGGGAGGGAGATGGAAGAGCGAGCGGGGCTGGAGGGAGATGTAGAGGACGTGGAGGATTAGGTAATCGATGTAGTGGTGGAGGTTGAGAAGATGGAAGAAGTTACGGAGGATACATATGAGATTGAAGAATGGGAGGTTTTCTCCCAAGTAGAAGGGGAGGATGAGTTGCTAGGAGATCGGGGCAGGAAGATGACCATCAGAGAAGTGGAGGAGGAAGAGGCACTTGTCCAAGGAGCGAGGGCAGTGGGTAAGTGGGAGGAGTAGTCCCAACTAGAGGTCATGGAGGAAGTGGTGGAGATGGAGGTTCTTTCTCGTGCGGGGAGGTTGGAGAATATGAAGATCAGTGGGGAACTCAGCTCAGAGGACTAGTAAAGGATCCTGGCTTACGTCCAACAGAATATTGAAATTTTCACTTGGAGCACAGATAACATGATAGGGATTGATGAAGACGTGGCTTGCCACCATCTTAATCTTGATCCCAGCGCTCGCCCCATCCGATATAAGAAGAGGTTCGTCGACAACAAGCTGGTCAAGCCCATCCGGGAGGATGTGGGTAAGCTTATAAAGGCTGGGTTTGTATCAGAGATCTAGTATCCAGGCTAGGTCTCTAATGTGGTTGTCGTCAAAAAATGGGATGGGCATGGGAGGATGTGTGTTGATTTCTCACTATTAAATATATCATGTCCTAAGGATTGTTATCTCCTGTCTCGAATCGATACGTTGGTTGACTTAGTTGTTGATTTTTCTCTAATTTGTTTTCTAGATGCTTTTTCAGGTTACCACCAGATCCGTATGCACCCACCCGACATCAAGGATGTCTCTGTAAAAGTAGCAAACACGCAGCTAACAAGCAGCTAACAAGCAGCTAACAAATATGCAGAAATTTGAATAATTGAAAGTTTTATTATCCAAAAAGATATGTTTTACAAAGGTATGACCTCCCTTTTATAGAATGGAGGAGATAGGAGAGAGTACAAACAAATAATGTGGGACTAAAAATGTACAGGGCTGAGCGGCTAGAAATTAAAGAGACTGCACAGGCCGCACGGTTAGACAAATGGGCTAATCGCTCGACAACTCCAGCAGGAAGAGCACATGCCGCAATAGGAGACCGCTAGACCGCCCGGTCTCCAAGCTTCTGAGAGAGACCGCCAGACCGCTCGGACTACAAACAACAACAGTCTGAACACGAACCTGCTGGAAGGGAACTGCTAGACCGCGTGGTCAACAACCCGCCAGACTAGACCGCCAGGCTGCCCGGTCTAATACTTCAACACTGCCCCTCAAGCTGGAGCATAGATATCAATCATGCCCAGCTTGCCACAAATGTGGAAGAAGGAAGTAGAGACCGGATTTGTGAAGATATCCGCCAATTCTTTGTCGGAGGTGACAAACAGAGTACAAATCTGTTTCTTCAAAACCTCTTTCTGGATGAAGTGACAGTCGACCTCTATATGCTTTGTTCTCTCATGGAACACCAGATTTTTGGATATGTATATAGCGGCCTTGTTGTCACAGAACATATGAAGAGGATAGTCATAGACCTCTCCTAGGTCAAGCATGAGAGCCCGCAACCAATTTAACTCACACGTGGTTGACGCCATACTCCGGTATTCGGCTTCTGCACTGGATCTGGAGACAACATACTGTTTCTTGCTCTTCCAACTCACAAGATTTCCTCCAACAAAAGTACAAAAACCTGATGTGGATTTATGATCGCCTTTATCATCCGCATAGCTTGAATCTGAGTAGGCTTCAACCCTCAGATGACCGTTCCTCTAAAAGATTAGCCCTTTGTCAGGTGCTGCTTTGACATACTCTAAAATCTTCAAGGCAGACTAAAGATGGCACTCCCTGGGAGCTTGCATAAACTGACTAACCTTTCCTACAGCATAGGAGATGTCGGATCTGGTCACCGTGAGATAGATGAGTTTGCCCACCAAACGTCTGTACCTCGTGACATCAGATAGAAGAGGAAATTCATTCGTCCATGTTTTGTCTTCTCCAATAGCCATGGGAAACCGGGCCGGTTTGGCACCTGTCAATCCTGCCTCTTGTAGAAGATCAAGGGCATACTTCCATTGGGAGATAACCAACGAGTCAAGCTTCCGAGATATTTCTATCCCCAAATAGTATTTCGGGGAGCCCATATCCTTCGTGACCAGGTGTTGGCAGAGGTGTTTCTTCGTCAAGTCCACCCCAACGTGGTCATCGCCAGTAAGAAGAATATCATCCACATACACTGCCAAAACCACCAGTCCTGAGGTGGTTTTGCGAATAAACAAGGAGTGATCGACCGAACTCCTTACAAAGCCGATGGTAGCCACAATGCCACTGAACTTTTCGAACCATGCCCGAGGGCTCTGCTTTAGGCCATAAATGGCCTTCTTTAAACGGCATACTCTTGTCTCCCCCTGAGCAACATACCCAGGAGGTTGCTCCATGTAGACGTCCTCCTGAAGATCCCCATAGAGAAAGGCATTCTTGACATCAAGATGGGAAATAGCCCAATCCCTGTTGATAGCCACAGAGAGAAGAACCCGGATGGTGCTGAGGCGAGCAACCAGAGAGAAAGTGTCAAAGTAATCAATGCCGTAAGTCGGAGTGAAGCCTTTGGCCACCAGCCGGGCCTTGTAGCGATCCACAGTGTCGTCGAGGCGAAATTTCACAACAAACACCCAGCGACAGCCAACCACATCAGTACCCACTGGTGGAGGAACAAGGGTCCAGGTACCCCTTTCAGTAAGAGTAGTCATCTCTTCATCCATGGCAGATTTCCAATGAGGAATAGCAAGAGCCTCCTAGTAGGTGCGGGAAGTGGTAGTAGCGGAGATAGCTAAGGCAAAACACCTGCGAGAAGGAGAAAGCCGATCATAGGAAACAACTGCCACAAGCGGGTGTTGAGTACACACCCGCACCCCTTTGCAAAGAGCAATGGGAAGATCCAGGTCGACGCGGGCCTCAGCGACCGGAGCGTCCGTGGAGGAGAAGGCTGGCCCGGGACTAGAGAGACGGCTGCAGAGAAGAGAGAGAAGGCGTAGGGGGTGAGACAGACAGAGGAGGAGACAGAGGAGGAGATGAGGTAAGAGAGGAGACGTCGATAGGCGTGGAAGGAACAGAGAGAGGTGGTGGAGAAGCAGAGACATCAGGAGGAAGAGGGGATTCAAGAGAGAAGTAGGAGGCATTCTCGAAGAAGGTCACTTCTGCGGACACAAATTGTTTGCGCAAAACGGGGTCAAAACAGCAATAGCCTTTTTGAGTGGTAGAGTACCCCAAAAAGACACACTTGGTGGAACGGGGGAAAGCTTGTCGCGGGTAGCGGACGGTGCGTGTACATAAGCCGTACACCCAAAGACACAGAGAGGGAGAGGAAAAGGTTCTTTGCTGGGGTATAGAATGGAGAAGGGGGTCTGGCCGTGGAGAACTATGGAGGGAAGACGATTGATGAGATAGCAGGCGAGGAGCACAGCGTAGCCCCAGTAGGAGCGGGGCACTTGCATCTGCGTCATGAGAGTGCGAGCGACATCAAGGAGGTGACGGTTTTTATGCTCCGCCACCCCATTTTACTGGTAGGTGTAAACACAGGTGGTCTGATGAACAAGGCCATGTTGCATAAAGAAGGAGGAGAACTCATGACTAAGATATTCCTTAGCATTATCAGAGCGAAAGACTTTAATAGAAATTCCAAATTGAGTTTTAATCATAGAATAAAAATATTGCCAGATAGAAAAGAGTTCAGAGAGATCTTTTAACAGATACACCTAGGTATATCTAGAAAAATCATCTATAAAAGTTACAAAGCAGGAACTACCCCGACCAACGGTGAGGGTAGGAGCAGGACCCCCGACATCAGAATGAATGAGGTCAAACGGACGAGAGGAGCCACGGCCTTGCTTTGGCGAAAAGGGGGAGCGATGATGTTTGCCAAGATGACACGCATCACAGTTGAGTGGAGAATTGGTCGGAGGTAAGTGGGGCAGAAGCTGTCGAAGAATCCGAGGAGGAGGATGTCCAAGGCAAAGATGCCATTGAAGCAGATCTGTAGAGGAGGAGGAGTAGGCGGACAGAGCAGAAATGTTATCGAGGAAGTAGTGGCCGCCGCTCTCAGTCCCAGTAGCAATCGTCCGCTGGGTCCTCGGGTCCTGGAAAGAACAAGAAGTGGGAGTGAATAAGACGGATCACTGAAGTTGCTGCCTTAAAGTAGTAACAGATAATAAATTGTACGGGAACTTCAGGACATAGAGAGTGTCCTCCAAGAAAAGAGACGGGGTAACTTGAACTATGCTCGTCCCATGAACCGAGGACGGTGAACCATCCGCCACACTAACTGGGGGCAATCAGTCATGCGTTTCAAGGAGAGAGAAGCAATGAGGGTTGCCAGTCATATGATTTGTAGCACTCGAGTTAATCAGCCATTTACCTTGGGTAACGACGTGGACACTACCTGAAGTCGTGGCCACAGAGGCAAACGACCGAGAGGAGGCAGAGGTCGAGGAAGGTGCATCACCGGAAGGTCGAAGATGAGGATGTTTCTGCCAGCAACGGTCAACAGAATGGCCGGTATGACCACAATGAGAGCAGAGGAACCTAGACGAACCGTGCCTGCCTGAGTGGCTGTGGCCACTAGGCCCCCCCTAAGACTGGTGAGCATAGGAGTCCTGGGAAGGATGGGAGGTCAACAGAGGACGCTGGAGCAGCGAAGTAACAGCGGAAATGCGAGCCGCGGTGACATCCAAAGTGGGAGACTCCGCCTCACCCAAGATCTGCTTGTTGGGTATTGTATCCACAATTACCTGGATTTGAGGAAGCCACCTGTCAAGCTAAGATGAATTCACAATGTATTTGATGAAACCTCTCAAGTTGTGCTTGCAGTTATTCCACGCTAAGTGCACACCAATGTCAGGGTGCAGTAGGTCAATATACACGGGTCTGCACGACATAATCCCTCGTTGGGCAGATCAGTGTGTTGTCCTACGTGTACTCTCTCTATTGGAGTGCACTTACTTCAAGTACAGGGCCGTGTTTATGCAAGAGCAGACAAGGAGCAAGGATGGGTCAAGGAGCAGCTCTTGGGTGGAAAGACGAAAATTCGTCTAAGTATAATTCGACGAGAATCACCAAGTGATTCTCGCCGAATCGTCGAGAATCACTAGTGATTCTCGCCGACTCTATCCGGCTACCTCAAAACGGTGCCAAGTAAGATTCGGCGAGAATCACTAGTGATTCTCGCCGAATCCATCGCTGAGCAGATCATGAATACCAAGTAATATTCATTGAGAATCAACAAGTGATTCAGCGAGAATCACTAGTGATTCTCGACGAATCGTCGAGAATCACTAACTGATTCTCGCCGATTCGTCGAGAATCACCTGCGATTCTCGCCGATTTTTACTTAGCGATTTCTCTGGAAGCTGCTGGACCGGATTCTGCCGCTGAACTATGTTGAACCGGAACTAGGGTTTCCTTCAGGTGGGACCCACAACGGTCATTTAGGAGTATACGTGTATATAAATACACGGGTATTTTTGAACAGTAGAAGCAGGGAAGAAGAAAAGAAATACGCGAGCCGCGACGTGACCTAGATCGCTGTTTCCGCTCCGCCGCCGCCGCCGTCGCCGATCTCGCCAAGTTGGTCGCCGTTTGATCGTGGTTTCGCCCAGATCCTCCTGCGACAGAAGCTTAGCTAAGCTTAGCGTCTCACGTGTCTAACCCGAGATCTCTTGTCTCTTGATTTGTAGATTGGGAAAATCTTCCCCATCCGAATCGATCGAGACGATTGATCCTAGTGTGGCCGTTGGTAGACCTAGCTTGCTTCGCTACGAAGTTTGGATCTCCAAAGAACAGCAGCCACACATCGTTGTTGCCGCCGATCCCGTGAACCTAGCCGCCGTCCATCTTGCCGCCGCCGGTTCCGGGGAGATTCTCTCCAAGAGAGACCAAGGTTGTGGACTCTTTGTAGACTTCAAGATCACGTCGTCAACGAAGAGGGACACCGTACAATATTAAATTCCCCAAAAACACTACACGTCACCTATTCCCCCCCCATAGGTGAAGATAGTTGACACTAGGTGGACTTTCAAGTGGTATCAGAAGGAGGTTACTCATCAAAAAGGTTTACACCTTGAGTAGTATCCTGCCACCAGTGTCAGAAGCATGTAGCTAGATCATGAGATATCACCACTAAGACTCCCCGCATGTACAAAGGAGTATTATCCCGTCTGGAGGATGAGGGTGTCATATCACTTGGAGGCCATCGATCCTCGAGCATCTTTCATCCTGGAAGAGGGTCCGTTTATTCCTATGAAGACCTCCGACTCCGGAAAGAATATCCAAGTGCCCAAGTGCATTGCTGAGATGTCAGAGACGAAACTTTCATTATTCAATTTGGACAAGAGGATTCGTCAAATTGTCATGGATATCTGGTCTGGAGCTTCTCGCTCTAGATTGGAAAAATGTAGGACGGCTAAATCTATGTGGGTGATGATCTCAGAGCTGATGGGGGGATCAGAGAAAGCTGGAATCTGCTGTCAATCAGAGGATGAAGCCTATGTGGGGGTCCTCGCTTCTGAAGATGAAGGCAAGGATCTCTCGGACAGCATCAGAGCTCCAGTGTCCGTGTCAGAGACTGAAGAGGCCAGTGAGGAAAGCAGCTCTGATGAAGATGACACAATGGTCACTGGCTCTAATGACAATATCACTGAAGAGCAGGTAACTTCTTCATCCTGCCCCGTATCTCTTGAAGTTTCTGAAGACAGGAACTGCCTTCCTTCAGAAAATGCTGATTCCCTGAAGAGAGCCCTTCAGACAAGCAACCTACTTGCTGAGGAGCAAGCTCAAGAGATTGCTCGACTGAAGATCTTGTTATTCTCCAATTGGCATCCAACAAGGTCAAGGACTCTAAAATCTCAGCTCTAGAGAGTAGTCTAGAGAATGAGAAAAGAATAGTATCAAACTTTTCTAAGGTTGATGCTATAAAGAAAAAGCAAGAAAATGGGTGGATCTCCCGGATTATCAATTCGTGGAGAAATGGGGAAACGGTATTCCGACCCCCCACTCCAAGCAGGAAGGCAACTCATCATGCCTTCAGGTATGACCACAGGAACAATCGTGGTCACTGCAAGGGTGATCTGTCCTCATGTGGAGACACCCGTAGTGCAAGGGCCGTCGTGGCCACCCATGAGAGAATACCTAAGGCTCATTCTGAGCCCTTTGTATTCACTGCCACTGCCTCAACTCGGTATGAATCTGCATGTCCCAGCTCTCAGAACACTTCTCACCACCCGAGGACACAGGACAGGGAGGTTAGAAGTCATGGTGTAAGTTTTCATGGGGCCTCAGGAAGGGGGATGCCTGAAAGGAAGGCACCACCTCCCCGGCCTCATGACGCTCGCAACATGCATTCCTTCCACCCTTCCACGTGTCACGGTGGAAGAGGACATTTTGTGAGAAGATCATGCCCTATCCCGTTTAGACCTAGGACCGTGACTACCTCAGTCACTAGATCAGGTCAGAAATGGCGATACAACATTCACCCGTGTTGGTGCTGTGGCAAAGTGAGACACTTTGCCATCGACTGTTGGCACAACCCCTCTGTGTCAAGGGAAAGAGCCTATCCACATTTTCGGTGCAGAGGTAGTCTTCCTGACAGGTTTTCTGAAGGAAGGCAGTCGAGTGCTTATGCTAACAGGAACCTAGGACCCAATATGATTTGGGTTCCTAAGGTAAAGTAATTCCTTCTTGCAGGGTAGTCTAGGTTCCCGTAAATATGATGGGAACTAGACAGTAGATGGCTCAAGACTAAATTGGAACAGGCGTCTGGAATACCAGATGTGATATCTACATGGGCATACTCACATTGAGCTCCTAATATGTTTTACCTGAGGGACTAAATGATAACTCACATAATCACAGGTATTTCTGTTCAGCTCATATACTTGAGTCATATTGTATTGACATATACATACATATATAGTTATATATACATATATGCACATATATGAGTGCACACCTAAGGATAGGTTAACACGATACATATAAACCTTATATACATCAATAAAGATTTAACGAAGATATGTCATTGTAAATCTCGACAACTCACAATTGACATCAAGAAGTGTTTGGAAAAGCCCCGTTCAAACCCAAATAGATTGGCTTTAAGATATATATATATTTATAATTTTTAAATTGACTTGACATCAGAAGACTTCGAAAATGCTGCATGCCTCTTAACCTGAAGATTCCTATTAAAGAAACCCTTCGATTTCAACTTAGACAAATTCCCACCGATTCTTAGCAAAGGGATCCCGTTAAAACCTGTTAAACCCTTGTTAAAACCTGTCATTAACGCAAAGAAATCCCGCCGACCTTTCATTTCCACGGGAAACTTACCCCCAGAATACTCGCCGAAACGCTGAAGGAATCTCGCCGACTCTTCCTCTTCCATCGGCATCCCGCAAGAATCCCACACCCCGTGAAGACTCACGTCGAACTCGCCGACTCTTCCCTTTCCTTAGACATCCCGCGAGATTCACGCAAGCTTCTCACCGAACGTCTCTCGCCGAATTGTGAAGAACTCCGTCGACTTCCCACAGGGAGCCCATCGAAGGTCTTCCTCCGAATCCCGCAGGACACTCGCCGAATCGCGCAGGAAACTCGCTGTTTCCCGCAAGTTTCTCACCGAAGGTCTCCCTCGTCTTCTTCGAACTAACTCACCGTCTACGCCTTTAGGTAACCACCCCCTCACCCTTACTTGGACTTGATCACTAGTGTCGCTTCCTTTTTGATTTTTGATTAAGCGTAGAGTAGAGCTTCTCTCCCTAGATCTGCAATGGCTCCAAGGACAACCGCTGGGCTGGTCACTGGATGCGAGCTGGTTCGCACAGGGTTCTCTCATGCATCTGACGAATTCAGAAACATCATTCTTATGCTGGAAGAGGCTGGGCTTTCATTCGCACTGAAGCACCCGTGTAAAATCTTGGACAAAGAGGTGCTGGAGTTCTTTGCTACCACTAGACTCCGAAATGAAGACTCTCTTATCACGAGCAAGGTGGCTGGGGCAAAGATCAAGATGTCTGCCAGCAAGCTGACCCGCTTCCTGCAGCTCTCTAGCTCGGAGCACAAGGACTATCTTGAGGAAGAAGATAAAACCAGGACTCTCTTATTCTGTGGTCTCCCACGGGGAACTCGGTCGATAAAGCGCAAGGATATGAATGAAGAAGGGAAGCTTCTGTCAGACATAATCGGAAAAGTACTCATCTGCAAGCCAGGCTCTCATGACCATATCTCTGCAGACATGTTCAAGATCCTGGTGGCAATTGTCTGCCGAAAAAAGTTCAACTGGGGGGCTTTGCTGTTTGAGAAGATAAAGGACACCATGAGATCTCCGAGCTTTGGCCGAATCATAAGTCTGTATCTCAATCAGCTGAATGGAGACAAGTATGACATGAGTAAAGGTGTTCCTCTACACTACTTGAAGAAAATGGACTCAAGTGTGTTTGACAGATGGGAGAGGCGAATTGGGCAGGCTGCCGTGGAAGAACAACATGACGTATCTCCAGCAGTAATCCCCAGTGAAATTCCTGATGCTTTGACTGCAGGAACTGAGGGGGAGTCTCTACCCACTCATGCTGATATCGTATCTGACATCTCCCAAATGGCCAGAGATGCTGTGGCAGATATACGAGAAGACAGTGAAGCTGTGCCGGAGAATGAGGAGGCCCTGAACCTGAACAATCTAGGAGCCGGAGGTGCGATAGAGGAGACTGCTGACGAAGAGTTGGAAGATGATGCTGATGAACATGATCTTATGGATGCTGAAGGTGAGGAAGACGGAAATGAGGGACAGGACGCAGTGGAGACTCAGGATATCATAGAACATCCATCTGACAAGCACACACCTGAAATCGTTCCTGAGAACATTGGTGCACGAGTGGAGGGGGAGTCCGAGAAATCTACAGATGCTGCCAGTATTCCACCCTTAGAGGCTGTGCTCCTGTCCAGCTCTACAGATGCATCTGATGAAGTGCAAGGCCACGAAGTGCCTCCGGATCTTCCACTACGAGATAATCTAGCCACTCATACCGTGAATGTCATTCAGGGCATAGTGAATGAGCTTAAAGCCTCTTTTGATAAAGCTCAAAATAAAATGCTGAAAAGGATTAAGAAGTCTGAAAATCTCATGCTCAAGAACATGGTGGAGATCAACCATAAACTTGACATGATGGAAAAGAAATTTGAAGAAAAGTATTCAGCGGCCGGCCAAGCTGTCACTCTTCTCATGGTCGGATTGAAAAAGAACACCGATACTCTTGCCGTAGTAAATCAGAATGCTCATGTTGTAGCAAACAACATTCAAAAGTTTGACGGTAATATGGTAACTCTCAACGCCAATCAACAAGCATTGGTCACTGAATTCTCCAGGACTACAACGCATATTGATGACTCACTGCACTCCTATGCAAACTCCATCGCAGTCGAAGCCAAAAAGGGGGAGAAGGAATATATAGCTAAGATGGTCGAGCTTCAAGAAATCATGATCACAAACTTTCAACAGTCAAACAAATATGTCTATGACAGTTGCTGGTGGATGCTCCAACAGGCGTTAGGCGTCGTTTTGCCTGAAAATCCTGCGGGTATTCATGCTCCTGAGACTTCTACGGCTGTCGAGGGAGTAAGTGCTGCAGATGTTCCCATGAGTGAAGCTGATGCTAGGGCTATGTCCAAAGCAAAACTGATGAGCATGTTTGACCAAGAGGCCCTAGCAAAAGCCAGGGGGAAGAGAAAAGCTCAAGAAGGGACCTCCAAGGAGACACAAGCTGAAAAGAGAATTCGACTGAGTGAGGAGGAAGTAAAAACGAAAAGTGGAGTCCAGTTTCAAAGAATATCATCTTGGACACCTTCTGGCTACAAGAAAAAGGAGAAATCAATCAAAACGAAGTATACAGCCAGTATGAGTGGGAAATGCACAAGACGTATGAAGCGAAACGAAACATCTTCTTCAGGACCAACACGGCGGCAGATAAAGCTCCTCCTCCCAGATATTATCCGAAGCCCAAAGAGTATATGGAGAGGAAAAGAAAGAAGTATTTGGCTCAAAAACTCAAGGATGACTTAGCCAAAGAAAAGTAGTCAAAAACTTATAGCCTGTTATTCTCTCTTAAGAACAATTAACGTTTATTGTTAGTATATAAACAATTCTGAGATTATATATATATATATATATATATATATATATATTTGAATTTGTGAATGACTCAAGTCTTGATCTGCTTGCTTATATTCTCTTGTGCTGCATATTTAAATTCTGAATGTTTTTTATATTATCTGGTTGGTGTTATTCATCTTAGCTAGTAGGGTTTTGGCTTCGTCAAATAGGGGGAGATTGTTGGGTATTGTATCCACAATTACCTGGATTTGAGGAAGCCACCTATCAAGCTAAGATGAATTCACAATGTATTTGATGAAACCTCTCAAGTTGTGCTTGCAGTTATTCCACGCTAAGTGCACACCAATGTCAGGGTGCAGTAGGTCAATATACACGAGTCTGCACGACGTAATCCCTCGTTGGGCAGATCAGTGTGTTGGCCTACGTGTACTCTCTCTATTGGAGTGCACTTACTTCAAGTACAGGGCCGTGTTTATGCAAGAGCAGACAAGGAGCAAGGATGGGTCAAGGAGCAGCTCTTGGGGTGGAAAGACGAAAATTCGTCTAAGTATAATTCGACGAGAATCACTAGTGATTCTCGCCGAATCGTCGAGAATCATTAGTGATTCTCGCCGACTCTATCCGGCTACCTCAAAACGGTGCCATGTAAGATTCGGCGAGAATCACTAGTGATTCTCGCCGAACCCATTGCTGAGCAGATCATGAATACCAAGTATATTCGTTGAGAATCAACAAGTGATTCGGCGAGAATCACTAGTGATTCTCGACGAATCGTCGAGAATCACTAACTGATTCTCGCCGATTCGTCGAGAATCACCTGCGATTCTCGCCGATTTTTACTTAGGCGATTTCTCTGGAAGCTGCTGGACCAGATTCTGCCACTGAACTATGTTGAACCGGAACTAGGGTTTCCTTCAGGTGGGACCCACAACGGTCATTTAGGAGTATACGTGTGTATAAATACGCACGTATTTTTGAACAGTAGAAGCAGGGAAGAAGAAAAGAAATACGCGAGCCGCGACGTGACCTAGATCGCTGTTTCTGCTCCGCCGCCGCCGCCGTCGCCGATCTCGCCAAGTTGGTCGCCGTTTGATCGTGGTTTCGCCCAGATCCTCCTGCGACAGAAGCTTAGCTAAGCTTAGCGTCTCACGTGTCTAACCGGAGATCTCTTGTCTCTTGATTTGTAGATCGGGAAAATCTTCCCCATCCGAATCGATCGAGACGATTGATCCTAGTGTGACCGTTGGTAGACCTAGCTTGCTTCGCTACGAAGTTTGGATCTCCAAAGAACAGCAACCACACATCGTTGTTGCCGCCGATCCCGTGAACCTAGCCGCCGTCCATCTTGCCGCCGCCGATTCCGGGGAGATTCTCTCCAAGAGAGACCAAGGTTGTGGACTCTTTGTAGACTTCAAGATCACGTCGTCAACGAAGAGGGACACCGTACAATATTAAATTCCGCAAAAACGCTGCACGTCACCTATTCCCCCCCCCATAGGTGAAGATAGTTGACACTAGGTGGACTTTCACTGCTGGCGGATCATATCATAGGAATCGGGAAGACAGAGAAGATAACAAACAACCATGAGTTCCTGGAAGTGTTTGTGCTGTTCGGCCATGTCCGCGGAGAAGGGGCGATTCTGGAGGATCTCTGCGCCAAGAGCCTGAACTTGCTGATAAGCCATAGCAGGAGACATGGAAGGGCGGACGAAAAGGTCCGCATAAAGAGTATAAATGCGGGACGTCTGGCCCCCCTTCGAATAGAGAGCAGCTAGGTGAAGCCAAGCAGCCTTGACCGTCTCATTATGGCGAATGACAGTAAGGCACTCATCAGAAAGGTTGTTGGCTAGCCAAGTGCGGACAAGTGAATCACTCGTATCCCAGTCATCAAATTGAGGAGAGTTAAGAGGTGGAGGGTCATCGGTGAGGTGATGACGCTTGCGCTGAGAGCGAAGAAGAAAGGTGAAAGAAACGCTCCAATCGGGATAGTTGGAGCCAACAAGTTTAGAAAGCGTGCCAAGATTGCCAGAAGGAGTTGGAGGAGGAGGAGCCACAGGGGTGGTGGAGGTAGAGATAACGGGGGAGGAGAGACCGGAATTGGCCATAGAGAAACCGCGCGAGAAGAAGAGAAGCCGCGGGGAGAGAAAAAAGGAGAGAAAGCCGCACGACCTAAGGAGGATGCCGGGACACGAGAAAGAAACCGCAGCGAACAAGGGCGAAACCGTAGCGGGCTAAAGAGAAGAAGCTGCAGCGGTACGGTGGCAGAACACCAGCGACCAGGAAGCAGACCAAGGCACAGGAAAAGAGGTCGCGCGAACTGAAAGAGGCCGAGCGAACAGAAGAGAAGAGGAAGCAAGGGACCCGAGAGAACAGGTCGGGAACAGACCGAAGGAAGTCGCGCGAACAGGGCAGCGACAAGGAAAAGAAGCCGCTTGGAGAAGCCGCACGGACAGAAGAGCCAAAGACGGAATCACGACGAATTGATCGGTGGCTCTGATACCATGTAAAAGTAGCAAACACGCAGCTAACAAGCTGCTAACAAACATGCAAAAATTTGAATAATTGAAAGTTTTATTATCCAAAAAGATGTGTTTTACAAAGGTATGACCTCCCTTTTATAGAATGGAGGATATAGGAGAGAGTACAAACAAACAATGTGGGACTAAAAATGTACAGGACTAAGCGGCTAGAAATTAAAGAGACCGCACCGGCCGCACGGTTAGACAAATGGGCTAACCGTTCGGCAACTCCAGCAGGAAGAGCACATGCCGCAATAGGAGACCGCTAGACCGCCCGATCTCCAAGCTTCTGAGAGAGACCGCCAGACCGCTCGGACTACAAACAACAACAGTCTGAACACGAACCTGCTGGAAGGGAACCGCTAGACCGCGCGGTCAACAACCCGCCAGACTAGACCGCCAGGCCGTCTGGTATAATACTTCAACAGTCTCCTTCATCATGGGGGATGGGTGATACTACTACAATATGATGCCCTTTGGGCTGAAAAATGCAGGGACAACATACCAAAGGATGATGGTCCGGGTCTTCCAGGAGAAGAAGGTCAGGAACCTAGAGGTTTATGTAGATGACCTTATGTTAAAAGGCAGTGACATTAGGTCTCACCTCTAGGACTTGGCAGAAATGTTTAGCACTTTGAGGAAATTCAAGATGAGGTTTAACTCCTAGAAGTGTGTCTTTGGGGCCAGTAGGGGCAAGTTCTTGGGCCATCTTCTCACCCTAATGGGGGGTAGAGCCTAATCCTGACATGGTAAAGGCCATATTGGAACTGGAATCGCTAAGGAATGCAAAGGAGATCTAGTGCCTCAAAGGGAAGTTGGTTGGGTTATGCAGGTTTCTCTCCTGGGCAGGGGAGAAATGCTCACCATTCTTCAGGGTGCTATGCAGAAACAAGAAGTTCGAATGGACCCTCGAGCGTGAGGGGGCCTTCCAGGCTTTGAAGAAGCAACTCACCCAGGCCCCACTACTCCAAGGTATGAAGGAGGGGGAGGACATAGCCCTGTACTTGGGAGTGGGGGCCGAGGCAGTGAGCTCTGTACTGGTTTGAGAGAAAGATAGAAGGTAGCACCTGGTTTATTATGTTAGCAGGCTCTAGAGGAAGGCTGAACTCAGATACCCAATCCTTGAGAAGCTGGCATTCGCATTGGTTGTTTTGGCTAGGAAGCTCCAACCTTACTTGCAGGCACACTCCATCCGGGTTATGACCGATCACCCCCTTCGCAACATCTTGGAAGGGGTAGAACACTCAGGGAGATTAGCAAAATGGTCTATAGAGCTGAGCGAGTTTTATGTCTCGTTCATCCCTAGACTATTGATAAAAGCATAAGCGGTGGCAAATTTCCTGCCAGACTATGTGGCCAAAGTTGAGGAACTCGAGCCTTCCCACCCGGCTGAATGGGAGATGTTGGTGGACGGAGCTTCGGGGAAACACTCCTTTGGGGGAGGGGTGATCCTAATAAGCCCATAGGGGACAAGAATCGAGCAAGCAAAAGATATTCACTTCCCACTCACCAACAACCAGACCGAGTACGAGGTTGTGATCGCAGGGCTTCTCCTGGCTAAAGAGTTGGGTGTGCAAGACATAAGGATCTCGACAGACTCAATGGTGGTAGTTTGCCAAATCAAAGGAGAGTTCGAGGCAAGAGAGCCAACCCTCCAGCACCACCTAGTGAAGGTCAAGGGTCTCATTGGGCAGCTCCGCACTTTCTCAATTCAACACATAGCAAGGGAGGAGAATGCCCCAACAGACCATCTGGCCAAGTTTGGCCGTCGAGCCAGTGGCACAGTGACGAAGCTATTCAGACCATCTATTGAGGAGGGGGAGTTGATGGAAGTGGATATGTTAGTGTCACCATTGTGATCTAGAAGTGATCAAGCATGTGGCCTCACTGCCAAGTCAATATGAGACTATCAGGGTCGCACATAAGATTGTGGAGAAATTAGGAAATTGGATTTGTAAGATATAGCTCATATGATGAGTTGAAAAAGACCTAGCTCAATCAGGCTAAAAGAGTCAAGTGCATTAAGACCAGTCAACGCCTGCGTCGAGTTAAGCGTTAACTCGTCAAATGGAGACATTGAGTGTTTGAGTATATTTAGTGATTCATCGAGTCAAAGTGTTGATTCGATGAGTATGACACTTAAGCATTGAGTGTGTTGACTATACTTAATGATTCATTGAGTCAAGGAGTTGTTTCGACGAGTCTTCGTCTCAAGCATTGAGTGCATTGAGCTCACTCAACGCCTTCGTCAAGTAAAGAGTTTACTTGACGAATTTGACACTTAGGCGTTGAGTGTGTCGAGTGCACTCAACACCATTCGATGGATCTGGCTTTTGGCGTTGAGTGCATTGAGTGTACTAAATTCCATTTGACGATTCATCGAGTACAGTGCAGAAAGCGATAAGAGCATTGAGTCCACTCAATGCCTTTGTAGAGTCAAGCGTTGATTCAGCTGAGGATGGCGTTGAGTTCGTCGTGTATCCTATGGATACTCGATGATTTGTCGAGTATGTGATGATACATGATGATTCGTCGTGTATGCTATAGATACTCGACA
This sequence comes from Platanthera guangdongensis, assembly GCA_039583875.1. Lineage (NCBI taxonomy): Eukaryota > Viridiplantae > Streptophyta > Magnoliopsida > Asparagales > Orchidaceae > Platanthera > Platanthera guangdongensis. The sequence continues at coordinate 147,225 of JBBWWR010000113.1, forward strand.
TTTGTCGGGACAAGCGCTTTCTGGCCGAAATTCTAGATTCTAAGTCTGGGTCTGCCAATAGCGACGAGAACTGTTCTGTTTATTCCTTGGGTATAAGTAGGATGTTTTAGGGTTTCTACTACATGCTATATTTTATGTCAAGTACACGAGCCGTACTGTGCGAAAAAGACAGAAGCCCTAGAACCCGACAGAAGTGTTCCACCAATTCTGTCGCTGTCGCCGATCCCGATCCTGACGATTGTCGTCGCCGCCTCTTCTGTAACCGATCTAGCAGTCTATGGAGACGCTGAGTGTCTTCTCCAGACTGCTTGTTCGATAAGTGGATGTGGGTTGTACCGATCGTGTGGATTTCCTATAGAGGCATGAATATACTTTCTACGCTCAAGACTCGAGCCACTAAGTGATCGACTGATTTTTTGGATCATCTTGGTTGAGTATAGACTCAATCCATTAAAGGTAATATTATTTACAACAAGCTTTACTTCTTGATTCATGAATATTTCCAGATCCGAACACTTTGAGTTTTCTTGTTCTCTATTTCCGCTGCGTGCACAACTGTTTTGTCATCTAGTAAAACCCAATAGTGGTATCAGAGGCAGGTTGGGGCAATATTCATCATTTTAGAAGTTGCTAAATCCATGACGTGTAGATTTGGAGATTTTAGAAGTGTTCTAAAATGCCTAAATCTATTCTTAGAACTCCACCAAGAACGCATGTGATTTCTTTGTTGCTACTCCTTAACAGTAACCGTCCCTCTTGTTGGTTTGTGAAACCAAGTATGTGTTGGATTTTGAATCTCACACATAAACTGGCAAGCTTGTCTACTGTGTAAGTGGAGTTGGTGTTGCTCATGTCCAGTGCATGTAAATATGAGAATTTAGAAGGGTTATAGATGTTCATATTTAGCCCAGCTCATCAACTGTTGATGATTTTATTGTGCACATTTGGGATGCATTTGGATTAAGATTAATGTTGTTTTATTTTGTGAATGTTCACATTGGCTAATTGTTAACCATGATTAAATGTTAATCAACAATCTAAAATCCCGTAAGCAATATTAAGTGTTCGGATGCCTTCCGATGGATGACGCTCTTCCTGCCTCGATCGATGAAGTGTGAGCTTGACAAAGCAAGGTGCATTAATCTATCTTGGTAAGGGTGCGAGCGGATAATTATGATATCCCACTGTCGACATCGGGAAAAACTTCACTTGGTGACCTCAAAGGTTGAGTGCCCAGATGCATGTAGTTGGCATACACCATATGATGGATGCAAATAAGGAGTTATTCACCAGTCATACAGGAATTGCATTGTGATGCAATTGACAAGCATTGTCTACCTAAATAGTTGCATTGTGAGAGAAAAGCCAAAACTGACTCATAGTGTTAGTGAAATATGGATCTTGTCCACTAAGAGGGTTACTTGCTAAACTCTTCGAATTGATATCGAGGGTTATCAGTTTGATAAAAATAATGGGAGTTATTTTAATTAAAGTCCTAATTGAAAGATCAATTATATTTAAAATGAAGTACTAATTTTCTTTGCTTGATCCTTATAGGATTTCCATAGCAAGTAGTTCATATTCCACCTTGTCCCTCCAAGCAATCCTTGAGAAGGAAAAGCTGAGTGAGACTAATTATTTGGATTGATGCAGGAGCTTGAGAATTATTCTCAGGCAAGAGCGCAAGCTCTATGTTTTGGAAGAGGCGGCCCTTGATGAGCTTGCCGAGAATGCGTCCCGTGCTGATAAGGATGCTTATAAGAAGTATCTTGACGACTCCTAAGACGTTGAATGTCTCATGCTAGCCACCATGAACTCTGAGCTCTAAAAGCAACATGAGAACATGGGTTGCAAGGAAATTGACGAGCATCTCAAGAAAAAATTTTAAGGGCAGGCTCGTCAAGAGAGATTCGATGTTACTAAGGCGTTGTTACAGTGTAAGATGGGAGCTTGGGACCTAGTAGGCACTCACGTACTTAAGATGATTTGGTATATTAAGAACCTTTAAAGACTAGGGTTCCCTCTGTGCCAAGACTTGGCCACAGACCTGATCCTGCAATCATTTCCAGACAGTTATGAGCGGTTCTTCTTGAACTATAACATGAATGTAATAGACACGACAATGCCCGAGCTCTTAGTGTACAACCCCATATTCGTTGGGTAAAACCAAGGTCCCCCTCAAGGGCCTAAATTGGACTAGCTTCGGGCTAGCTTTGGGCTTCAGAGCGGAAGAGCTCCAGCCGAGAACCACTCCTGCCCAAAGGCAGCGAGAAGGCTCGTGCCACATGGAGGGCAGAAGTAGGCTCTCGCGCCCCTTGGAGGGAGGAAGCAGGCTCTCGCGCCCCATGGAGGGGGGAAGCAGGCTCGGTCCAAGGGACCCTTCATCCCTTTTACTGTAGCTCCCGCCGAGTGAAAGGCGGGATGGATCTCGGCATAGGGTTCTCGCCGGGTGGGGGGCCAGGGCCTCGGGTGAAATTACCTAGTTGCCCTCGGGTAAATGACCTACATGCCCCCGGGGTCTGCATTTAGAATTTCATAGCAGTGGGATTTGACTATTGGCAGACAAGCCAAGGGTACTTTAGTAATTTCAGGTCAGCCAAGACTATAAATAGACCCGCAGGGGCTCTTCAGAAGGCAGGCTTTCATTTTTCTCTAAACTCTCTAGTGCTTTCTGAGGAGCTTCGAGCCCAGCTTTTGACTTTGAAGGGGAAACTCTCAAAGATCATCCGGGAAAGAGGTGGGACCTCCCCGCTGAGGATTTGGGTCAATTCTAGGTCCTTTGCAACCAGTCGAGGGTCGGGGTTTGAGAGAAGTAGGTGTTGGCTACACCCTATTTTCGAACTATCATTGAGGTCAATTTTTGGCTTCAACAGTTCTGGTGCGGTGAGCGTGGATAGTAGCCGGTGCTAAAAAATCTCAAGTCAAGACTCATGGCTGGAGGTGGAGGATAAGGAGCTGGCTCGGGAGGTTCTCCCTCCCACGAGAGTGGGGTGACATTGGGAATGCTAGAGGACTTCAGGCGGGAGATTTTGCAGACAATCCACTTGGCCTTCTCGGCGAGAGGCGACTGGGAGACTCCACAGGTTCCGTTGGCGGCTGCTCCGTCGTTAGGAGAGAACGCTCCCCGGTAGCGTCCCGGGAAGGAGATTCCGGCTGAGGCGGCGGAAAGGGATATCCCCAAGCGGGAGCTTTTCTCGGGACAAGCCAGTGCAGACAGAGCCAGCGAGTCGAGGTCGCGGGAGGAGCCTTCTCGGCAGGTGGTGAGCGGGAGCCCCTTTAGTGAGCTTATCATTTCAGCTCCGGTCCCGAAAGGGTTTAGGGAGCCAGACATGTCATATTACATCAGGACGGATGACCCTACACAACATGTGCAGTGGTTCGAAGATGATGTTTCCATCAGACAAATGTCGAATGCATTCAAGTGCAGGCTCTTTGCCATCACGTTGAAGGAAAAGGCGAGGGACTGGTTCCACCAGTTACCCTCGAGCTCGATTTACTACTTTGAAGATCTGAGACGCAGATTCTTGCTGAGGTTATCAACGTCTAAGAAGAGGAAGAAGTCAGCGGAGTGTCTGTTCGCCATCAAGCAGAGGTCGGAAGAGACGCTGGGACACTATGTCGACAGGTTCCAAGAGGAGATTCTGTAGGTGCAGGAGATGCCGGGGTACACGGTGATGCTGGCCTTCACTCTGGGGTTGAGGCCCAGTTTCTTTAGCATGGAGCTGAAGTGATTTCCCCCCTCTCCTTCGAGGAGCTGATGGAGAGGGCAATGAAAGAGATTGAGATTGAGTCGGCCAATCCGGCATTTGCAAGGAGGTTAGCCAAGTCGGCAGAAGAAGATGGAAAGGAAGCTGGAGCAGGGTGGCAGAGAGAGCGAAGGGAGGAGAGAAGGAGAGAGGAACCCAGAGATCAGGGGCGGCAGCAAGGTTGGGGGCCGCGGGAGCCGAACAAAAGTTTGGGATGGAGGCCCCAATAGGGTCACCCTCAAGAGCAAGGTGGTGGATTCCCGGGCAGGAACTACTACAGGGAACAAAGGAGGATCAACAAGCCGGCTTGGAGGCAGGGGCAGAGGGTCTCCCTCCGGCCACATCAGGAAATAATGGAGATAGTAAGAGGAAGAGGAGGAAGGAGAGGGGTTTGAGGAGGAGCGAGGAGGAGGGAAGGTAGGGTGGCATTGCCCTTTTATGACTTTCACCAAGAGGTGGGTCACGCGACGGCCACCTGCCCAGAATTTCTAGAGATGAGGGAAGCAAGAGGGAAAGCTCAGCAGTAACCCGCCGTGAGGATTGAGGAGGTTCTACCATAAGCAGGAGGAGATGATAGATGCGAAGACCGGGTGGATGTGGGGACCCGAGGAGTGATCGGGGTGATCCACGGAGGTGTGGGGATCGAAGCTACCCGCAAGGGGAGTTTTCAAACCATGTATCGAAGGAGAGTCGACTCGACCTCCCACACCCCCACACCGGAGGAGAAGATCACTTTTTTAGTGAAAGACTTTCTAGATTACGAGGATCCATTCTGCGATGCCTTGGTGATCAAGACAGCGATAGAGAATTTCACGGTCTCCCGAATACTAGTGGACAATGGGAGTTCCGTGAACGTAATCTTCAAGAAAGCCTTTGATGAGATGAAGGTGGAAGCTTAGAGGGTGCTAGCCTCGGATGGACTACTGTTTGGGTTCTCGGGGGAGCGGAAGGAGGTGGAAGGAGGGGTAGGGCTGTATGTGACGTTGGGGGCGGGGGTGTCGAGGAATTGCCGGTTCGTCATCGTTGACGCTCCGAACAGCTACAATGCAATATTCGGGCGGCCTCTAATCAGCGCGTTTTGTTGCGTCCCCTCCTCGTTCCATCAGTCCCTAAAGTTCAATAGCGGAGGGGTACAGGTCAGGATCAGGGGAGATCCGAAAATGGCGAGGCAGTGCTATGTGACTGCCATCAACACTATCTCTTGGATGGGGGAAGCGGAGGAACTGGAAATGGAGATGGCCAGGGCAGAGGAAGCTGAGCGGGAAGGAGAGGTGATTCTGGAGCAGATTAAAGAGAAGGTCAAAGAGGGGGCTGAGAGAAAGGAGGAAGTGAGCCCAGGAGAGGTTGGGGGAGAGACTGAGGAGGGGGTTGTGGACAAGGAAGGAGCAAGCCTGAGTGAGGCGGCGGAGAAGTAGAGGATGGAGTTCGAGATAGAGGGGGAGGCCCGGAGGGGCGGGGAGGCGGAGCTGCCCGAGGAGGGCTGGTTGGAAGCGATGGAGGTGGAGAAGATAGGTGTTGAGAAGTGGAGAGAAGAGGAGGAGAGGGTCAGTGGGGAGCAAGCTCGGCTGGAGCCAGCGGAGAGAGTTGTGGAGATGAAGGTGGTCAGCAAGGCAGGGAAGGTGGAGAAGGTGAGGATCAGCGGAGGCTTGAGCCAAGAAGACCAGGCGAGGATGCAGGAGTGCATCAAAAAGGACGTTAACATCTTTGCCTTGAGCACGGCGGACATGCCGGGCATTGACGCTGATGTGGCTTATCACCGCTTGAAACTGGAGCCCAAGACACGTCCCATCCGCCAGAAGATGAGGGCAATTGCCACAAAGCTGGAGGATCCCATCCGCAAGGAAGTGAAGAAGCTTCTTGACGCAAGCTTTATTTCGGAGATCCAGTACCCAGACTGGGTCTCCAATGTGGTAATGGTAAAGAAGGGTGATGGGAGGTGAAGAATGTGTGTAGACTTTTCTTTATTAAATAAATCGTGCCCTAAGGATTGCTACCCCCTGCCTCGGATCGACGCGCTGGTTGATTCAGCCGTCAGTTTTTCTATCATGAGTTTTTTGGATGCTTTTTCAGGTTATCACCAGATCTACATGCATCCCCCCGATGTTAAGGATGTCTCCTTCATCACGAGGGAAGGGTGCTTCAGCTATAAAATGACGCCCTTCGGGCTAAGGAACTCGGGGGCTACATACCAAAGGATGATGGACCAGGTGTTCAATGATCAAACGGGGAGGAACTTGGAGGTCTACATCGATGACCTCATGGTTAAGAGCAGGGATGTAGACTCACACTTGCTCGACCTGGAGGAGACGTTCGCAACTCTGCAAAAGTTCAAGATGAGGTTGAACCCCCAAAAATGCATCTTCGGGGCAGATCGAGGGAAGTTCCTCGGGCACCTCCTAACCCTGGTAGGGGTCGAGCCCAACCCAGATAAGGTGAAGGCCATCATGGAGATGGAATCACCTGGCAACACTAAGGAGGTTCAGCGCTTGATAGGTAAGCTAGCTGGGCTGAGTCGTTTCCTCTCTTGGGCCTGAAAGAGGTGTTCACCCTTCTTCAAAGCACTTAGGGGGAGTAAACAGTTCGAGTGGATGAAGGAATGTGCGGAAACGTTTCGGGCATTGAAGGCTCAGCTGACCCAAGCGCCACTCCTGAAGAGCCCGAAGGAGGGAGAAGACTTAGCCTTGTACCTTGGGGTAGGGTCTGAGGCAGTGAGCTCTGTGTTGGTAAGGGAGGAAGGAAAAAGGAAGCTGCCCATCTATTATGTCAGCAGAGTCCTAAAGAAGGCCGAACAACGCTACCCCATCTTAGAAAAGTTAGCTTTCTCACTGATTGTCTCGGCCCGGAAACTCAGACCGTACTTTCAGGATCATTCAATCAAGGTAGTAACCGACCACCCCCTGCGCAAGAACTTTGAAGGAGTAGAACACTCGGGGCGGTTGGCCAATTAGTCCATCGAGCTCAACAGATTCGACGTCTCTTTTGTACCAAGGCTTTCCATCAAGGCACAGGCAGTGGATGATTTCTTGGCTGATTATGTCACGAAGTTGGGAGAGGGAGATGCCCTGCCAAGGGAGGTGTGGAAGATGTATGTCGATGGGGCCTCAGGGAACCATTCCCTGGGGGTAGGAGTGGTGCTGGTGAGCCCACAGGGGGTCACCATAGAGCAGGCAGTAGCGCTGCACTTCTCGGTCACTAACAACCAGGCAGAATATGAGGCCGTCATAGCCGGGTTACGGTTGGACCAAGAGCTTGGAATTCACGGCGCAGAAGTGTTCACAGATTCACTAGTGGTGGCGTCCCAGATCAGGGGGGAGTATGAAGCTCGGGAACCAACCATCCAAAGGTACCTGGCCAATGTGAGGGGGATCATAGGGGGGTTCCAAACCTTCTTAATGCAGCACCTACCTAGGGAAGAGAATGAGGCGGCCAACTGATTGGCTAAGTTTGGACCGCGAGGGGGGGGGGGGGAACCTTGACTGATCTTTTTCATCCGACGATCGAGGAAGGGGAGCTAATGGAAGTAGATCGGCGACCCTCATGGATGGACCCATTCATGACCTTCTTCGCCTTAGGAAACCTCCCTGAGGGGTTAAGGAGGCAAAGAGTTTTCGGCATAAGGCAGCCCACTATCTCATGCACGAAAGAAGCTTGCATCAGAAGATGCTCTCGGGCCTTCTGGCGCGATGTGTGACAGAAGAGGAGACCCGACGTATTCTGGAGGAGATACACTCTGGCGAATGTGGTAGCCATTCCGGAGGAAGAACGCTGGAGGCAAGGGAGGCCAGGTAGGGGTATTTCTGGCCCACACTGAGGAAGGATGCCGAGGAGTTTGCGAAGAGGTGCCAAAAATGCCAGCTCGACGCCCCCCTCCAGCTCTTGCCTGCCAAACGGATCCGAAGCATTACGACGCCATGGCCTTTTGCCATTTGTGGGATGGATCTAATCGGGCCGTTCCTGCCGGTGAGCGGGCAGAGGAGGTTTCTTTTAGTCATGATCGACTACTTCTCTAAATGGCTGGAGGTCAAGGTGTTGGCCAAAGTAACATCCCAAGTCATTCAGAATTTCATTTGGGGGGAGATCATCTACAGGCACGAGCTGCCTCAGGCCATTGTCATGGACAATGATCCTCAGTTTGAAAGCGAGGAGTTCGTAAGTTTCTGCACTCAGCTGGGCATCGACCTCAGGTTTGCATCCATCCACCACCCCAGGAGCAACAATCAGGTGGATGCGGCGAACAAAATCATCGTGAACCTGCTCAAGAAGAAGGTGGAGAACTTGAGGGGGATCTGGGTGGAACAGCTCCCCTCGGTGTTGTGGGCATTTCGAACAACCCAAAACACGGCCACCGGAGAGACCGCCTTCAAGCTTTCCATGGGTGCGAGGAGGTCTTTCCCGTGGAGTTTGAGGTTCGATCCTCACGAGGTTCGGCTGCAGGTGATGGAGACGAGGCTTGGAGGCTAGAAAATGAGGGGGAGCTACGTCTCTCGTTAGATATGGTGGAAGAACTCCGTGACGTGGCCGCTATCAGGCAGGAGGAGATCAAATGAAGGATGACAAAGTATTTCGATAAACATGTGAGGATAAGCAGTCAAAGGAAGGAAACTTAGTCCTGAAGAAGGTCGACGCCGTGGGAAGGTCGGCCGTGGTGGGCAAGCTCAACCCCAACTGGGAGGGGCCCTATATCATAGAAAAGGTCCTAGAGTTGGGGGGATACCACCTCCAGAATGTGGAGGGGGTATCCTTGAGTCATGCATGGAGCCGAGATGACTTGAAGCGCTTCTACCCTTAGTGGGAAGAAGGTTGTAAACCCTATTTGTAATAACATCTTTGAGTTTCTTCTCATGATCGATTTCTTAGTGGTTCTTGAAGATCTTTGCACTACCCCGAGCCTGGCTCGGCCCCAGGTAGACCCGTTGTCTGGCTCCTACTATCTGGCATGTCCGAAGGCTCGCCTGTGGGGGTAAGGGACCCCGAGTGCTGCTCGGCCCCTGGTAGAATCGCTTCCCAGGCTCTCATTAGCTGGGCAGGGCTGTAGGCACACCTGGGGGGAAAGGATTGGCTATTGGTGATCTTTGCACTACCCCGAGCCTGGCTAGGCCCCAGGTATATCCGCTGTATGGCTCCTACTATCTAGCAGGTCCGAAGGCTCTCCTATGGCGGTAAGGGACCCCGAGTGCTGCTCTTCTCCGGGTAGACTCGTTGTCCAGGCTCTCATTAGCTGGACAGGGCTGTAGGCACACATGGGGGGAAAGGATTGGCTCTTGGTGATCTTTGCACTACCCCAAGCCTGGCTCGGCCCCAGGTAGACCCGCTGTCTGGCTCCTACTAGCTGGCAGGTCCGAAGGCTCGCCTGTGGGGATAAGGGACCCTGAGTGCTGCTCATCCCTAGGTAGACTCGCTGCCCAGGCTCTCATTATCTGGGCAGGGCTGTAGGCACACCTGAGGGGAAAGGTGTAACAGCCCAAATTTCTGAAACAGGAATTTTTGGGTGACACGGCCTGGGACACGGGCGTGTCCCAGGGCGTGTCAGTTGACACGGCCTGCGACACGGGCGTGTCGCAGGGCGTGTCGAGGTTGTGTCGACGATCGGGCTTTGTCTCGGCGATTTTTTAGCTCGACGATGTGTCGAGAGGAGACACACGGCCCAGGACACGGGCGTGTCCAAGGCCGTGTCGCATGCTCGACGAGTTTTACTCGACGATCGTCGAGTGTCGAGACGTGTGTGTCGAGTGTCGAGAAGTTGCACACGGCCTGTGACACGGGCGTGTCACAGGGCGTGTCAAATCGGGTCGACAAACTCAGCCCACCGAAGGATTTCGACAGGGCGTGTCTTTGTGCCGTGTCAGGGCACACGGCCTGGGACACGGGCGTGTCACAGGCCGTGTGAAGTCTCGGGATGATTTGGGATTTTTTTCACCCAGGCACACGGCCACAGACACGGGCGTGTTCGAAGGCGTGTTGGTGACACGGCCCATGACACAGGCGTGTACAATGGGCGTGTCACTGGTTTGGATAAGTCGGTTGACCACCGCTTGAGGCACACGGCCTGGCACACGGCCGTGTCCGAGGCCGTGTCGGGTCAAAATCTGTGTTTTTGGCAGAATCGTGGCCGTCCATTCCTTCAGCTGGGATCCAAGGGCTGAAGCCTCTTCCTCTTTTTCATAAAAGCCGAAATCAGAGCAAGGATTCTCATTTTCCTTGGCCTTAAGATTTCTTCAAGTTAAGAGAAAGAGAGAGAAAAAGGAGGAGGAAGAAGGAAAGGGGGCTGCTGGTGGTGGTGCTGCTGGTTACCGACGAGCAATCCGAAGCCAGCGTTGCGGAGGAAACGCTCTTGCGAGTCTTGCAAGCAAGTTTTGCGGTCATGGCACCGAAGCGGTCGTCAAGGGTAACGACTCTTCTTCCTAGCCATGTGAAGGCTTCTTTTTGGCATAGCTTTGTGATTTCCCCCACCAAGAGGTGGCTGATTTTGGAAATCTTGAGGTGGATGCTTGAAATCCCCTTTGTTAGCATATAGATCCGGAAATGGAGTACGGAATAGGCATGCTGTGTGAAGCCCATCTGGACAGGTTGGTCTGGATTGGTGATGTTGCATACGAACCGGAGAAAACTCCGTGATAAACATGTAGTGTACGGAGTCTACGGGTTATACCTGCGAAAAGGAGTAGCAGGAAGTACTGGGGTGGTAGCCCAGGAAAAATAACCATGTGATGTGTTTGGGTCTAACCTGTGGATGTGGCACAGGAAGTACTGGTGTGCCCAGGAAATGCCCTTTGTGTGATGCTTGATGTCATAGGGTGTCCACCTGTGAAGCGAGTAACAGAAAGTACTGGTATGATAGCCAGGAAAGACCCCTGACATTTGTGCTTGTGCGGTGTCCACCTGTGGAGAGAGTCACAGGAAGTACTGGTGTGCCCAGGAAAGACCCGTTGTTGCTGTGAGAGAAATGAGTATAGAGAAATACCCAGGCTTGAATGCCAGGAACAGGATTGGTGAGACTGACCCGCGCCTTTGATATAGCCATGAGTACGCTGTACTCGGAGAAGGCAAGGCGATTTGAGCAACGGGGGGTGGAGGATCCGACCTGCGCTATGTCCGTCCGATGTGAGACCAAAAAGTGCGGTCTGTTGGAGTGCATAGCAAGAGTCTTCGGCCTGCGCGCCATGACACAATGGGGGGCTACGGGCCATCCCGGTGTCCGAAGACTAACTCCGGCTGCACGCCATGGAGTAAATGCTCAAGAGATTTACCGTTGGGTTGTGACCCTGATACGGTGGTGGGCAAGAGGTTGCCAGAACATCAAGAATGTGCCCTGAGTGCACGGACCGTTGAGCCGGGTGGCGAACGGTTGTGATGGCTTGTGTGCGTGAAAGCACCTTTTGATAATATAGCTTGCCATACTTGTGATTTGCTATGCCTGCAGGGAATAATACCGCTGCCCCGAGAAAAGGGGTAGGGTCGTTATAATTTGGTCAGCTTAACGCTGACCGTTGCCTTTGTTTGCCACCGTTGGGTGGATTGTCCCTGTACAGGTGCTGGAGAGCCAAGCGGGACGCGTAGAGGTTGATGTACCTGCTGCTGTTGCTACTACCGTTGCGAGCCCTCGAAGGCTCTATGTTGTTTGTGTGTTTTCTTTTGTTGTGGCCGGCCTGCGCGCCAAGTTGTTTAGGCCACTGCTTGAAAGCTCTGTAAGGCCATAAGGCCAACTCTTATGACTTGTTGTAAGACATTCCTATGGTATAAAATGTGGAGTTTTATGTTTGGACATTCATGAGGAGTTCTAGTTGTAGTCTAGGCTTCCGCTAGAATGCTTTGTGCTAGGTGCGATAGCGCTACTCTGATATCATCATGTACCTTCACCGCCTGTTTTGTGATATATCCTGTGGGGCCCCGGCCGGACCTTCTAGAATATATCATATGAACGGATGGGGTTGTTACATTTTTGGTATCGGTCGTCTTGGTCGTTCCCTCTCGAAGTCGTGGTCGACTTCTTTTGTGGGGTGACGAGCACGTGTTTGTGCAAACCAAAGTCTACGATGAACTCCTGAATGTCCATGATAGGAATGCATATTTGTGTGTTTGAGGAACCTGCGTGTTCTTATCTTGTGTTGTTTGCTTGGGTACGACCGCTGATGTGTGTGTCTTGTCCACCTTTAGGTGACTCGAAGTGGAGCTGGGCCGTCTGAGTCCCAGCGTTCTGATGAAAGTACGACACCAGCCGAGGTGCCTACTCCTCCACCGTCTGCGGAACATGTGCGTTTAGTTGCGGAGGCCTTATTTACCATGATCCAAGGCCAGCCCCTTAGGCAGGAGCAAGCGGCTGTGAGGCCAGAACAGGTGGCGGCGAGGCCTGAACCTGTAGTGGTTGTGGCTCCTCGAGCGGCTGAGAAGCAACTTACGCGGTTTATGAGTTTCCATCCGCCTACGTTCTCGGGAGCGGGAACCCCGACGCAGGCTGAGGATTGGCTATCGCGTGTCAAGCGAGTGATGACGGCGATAGGAACGGCGGAGCATCAGAAGGTTACCTTAGTTACCTTTTTGCTTGAAGGAGAAGCTCGATTATGGTGGGATGAGATGGAGTTGCATCATTTGGCGGGTCGTCCGTTAACCCAAGTATCGATGGAAGAATTCTCCAAGCTCTTTCTCGCGAAGCACCTTCCTGCGGCTCAGTGGATAGCCATGGAAAATGAGTTCCAAAGGTTAACCCAAGGCGATGGCAGTGTTGACGCATACCTATATGAATTTACTCGCTTGGGGCAGTATGCGGGTTCTATATTTGCTGATGAGCAGCGGAAGACTAATCGGTTCTATGAAGGACTGAGGGACGAGTTGAGGTTCCTTGTGTCAAGTTCTGTGAATCAAGGTTTCCAAGCGTTGGTTGACACCGCGACCGTGTTGGAAAAGGATATGAAAAGGGTGCAAGGGAAGAGAGCTTTGGCTGTGACGCAACCGGAGTGGAAGGCGCCCCGATCGGGAAAATCATTTTATAAGAAGAGATGGGGCAAGAAGTCCAAGCCTAGTGGACAAGCTCCTTCATCCGTTGCAACGGGAGCAACATCAGGGGCTACCTCCAGGCCAGATACTCGGGTCTGCTTCAATTGTGGCCGGATGGGTCATATTGCGCGAGATTGTCGGATGCCGCCAAAGAGTGAAAAGAAGGCGGGAGCATCTTATGCGGAAAAAGGAAAGGCGGTGGTGGATTCATCTGCCTCGCAGGCGCAACCCCGGGTCTACAATCTTGGCCTGCAAGAGGCCATCAAGCAGAGTGACGTGGTCACAGGTATGAGTTTAGTTTTGCATATGCTTTTGGTTGTATGCTTTGCTTAGTACCCCTATGTTTGCGGTTTGTATGTGTGACATGTTTGTCATAGGCTTTGTGATGATTCGGGACACGCTGGCGCGAGCACTGTTTGATACAGGTGCATCGCATTCTTTTCTGTCTAGTGAGTTTATGATGCGGCTTGGAATACCCAGTCGTGAAAAGACAGATAGCATCAGAGTGGTGTTGCCGAATGGCTATTGGATGCTTGCGGATCAAGCTTGCGATGTGGCAGTTCAATTAGGAAGTCAGGAGTTTTGTTTATCTGCATTTGTTTTGCCAATATCAGAATTCGACGTGATTTTTGGGATGGATTGGCTTGCGGAGCAGCATGCTATGATTGATTGCCAGTCCAAAGAAATCACGTTGGGCCAGAATACCGAATAGGAGACAAAGTTCGCGGGTATGCGAGGAGTGGGCGGGACGTTGATGTCTGCACTCCAGGTAGTCAAGGCTGTTCGGAAGGGTGCGGAGTGTTACTTTGCACTAATTCAGGCTGTTGAGCGTAAGGCCAGTTTGTGTGAGGTTCCGATTGTGGCAGAATTTACAGATGTGTTTCCCACGGATCTCCCTGGGCTACCACCCCAGCGGGAGATTGACTTCACGATCGAGTTGTTGCCAGGTGCGAAACCAGTAGCCCGCTCGCTATATCGCGTTGCGCCAAAAGAGATGGCTGAATTGAAGGTTCAACTCCAAGAAATGTTGGAGCAAGGTTATATACGCCCAAGTATGTCACCTTGGAGCGCGCCTGTGCTTTTTGTAAAGAAGAAAGACGGTGGATTGCGGTTGTGTATCGATTACCGTGAACTGAATAAGCTGACCGAGAAGAATAAGTATCCGATACCCCGGATTGATGAGTTATTCGATTAGCTGGTGGGCTCGACCGTCTATTCGAAGTTGGACCTGAAGTCTGGTTACTACCAGTTAAGAATTCGGGAAGGTGACATTCCCAAAACCGCATTTGGAACGCGTTATGGGCACTATGAGTTCACAGTCATGCCATTTGGACTGTGCAATGCGCCCTCGGTGTTTATGGATTTGATGCACCGTATTTTTCGTGAGTACCTGGATCTGTTTGTGATAGTGTTCATTGATGACATCCTGGTGTACTCGAAGTCTAAAGCTGAACATGAGATTCACTTGCGGTTGGTGTTGAACACGTTGAGGCAAAATCAGCTCTATGCCAAGTTCTCGAAGTGCGAGTTTTGGCTATCGTCAGTGGCATTTTTGGGCCATGTAGTGAGTGGAGCGGGCATTGCAGTGGATCCAGTGAAGATAAGGGCCATACAGGAGTGGCCAATGTTGTCTTCCGTGGCCGAGGTCAGGAGTTTTCTTGGACTTGCGGGCTACTATAGAAGATTTGTGGAAAACTTCTCGCGGATCGCTTTGCCGCTCACCACATTGACGCGAAAAGATCAGAAGTTCGTTTGGACGCCAGAATGCGCACGAGCTTTTGAAGAGCTGAAGGTTCGGTTGACCACGGCGCCAGTGTTGTCTTCGCCACGTGGAACCGATGGATTTGTAATTTATAGTGATGCCTCAGGGAGCGGCTTAGGCTGCGTTCTTCTGCAGAGTGGAAAGGTTATTGCTTATGGCTCACGCCAGCTGAAGGTGCACGAGCGAAATTATCCCGTCCATGATTTGGAACTAGCGGCGGTGATTTTTGCACTCAAGTTGTGGCGACACTACCTTTATGGAGTAAAGGTGGAGATCTATACCGATCATAAGAGCCTAAAGTATCTTTTGGAGCAGAAAGACTTGAACATGCGACAACGAAGGTGGTTGGAGTTCCTTGGGGACTACACTTTCGAGATTCACTATACGCCCGGGAAGGGGAATGTTGTCGCGGATGCCTTGAGTCGGCGGATTCCGGCTAGAGCAAATTGGTTACAAAGGCATGATAAACGCCTTATCCAGGAGTTGGAGGCGTTAGAGATCTATTGTGTTGACAAGAATTCCACTGCCACTGCATGTTTGAACTAGACCGAGGTGCAATGTGACCTTGCGGACCGAGTTCGACGGGCAACGGAGTTGGATGAAGATCTCTTATGCTATGTGAATGAAGGGCCAGAGGGCAAATTCACCTGGATTGACGGTCTTTTGCGAAAAGAGGACCGTTTGTGCGTCCCGAATGTGGGGAAATTGAGGGAAGAACTGATGTATGAAGTGCATTTTACAAAGTATTCCATTCACCCCGGGAGCACAAAGATGTTCAACGATATGAAGAAGCTATTCTGGTGGCCAGGGCTCAAGAAAGATGGTGCCCTTTATGTAGCCAAATGTCAAACATGTGCGATGGTGAAGGCGGAATGCCAAAAGCCGGGCGGTTATTTGAAGTCACTGCCGATCCCAGAGTGGAAATTTGATGATATTTCCATGGATTTTGTGCACGGGTTGCCAAGATCGCAGCGAGGAAATGATTCCATTTGGGTGATTGTTGACCGGCTAACGAAAGTAGCACATTTTCTCCCGAACAGGCGGGATGATTCAGTTGAAAGTTTGGCAAAGTTATATATTGACCAGATTGTGCGACTTCACGGTGTTCCTCGGAGCATCGTAAGTGATCGAGATGGGCGGTTCACGTCAAATGATTGGAGGCTAGTTCACCGACTGTTGGGCACGAAGTTGACTTTCAGTACGGCCTTTCATCCCCAAACGGATGGCCAAACTGAACGTACCAACAGAACAATGGAGGACATGCTCCGAATGTGCGCCCTTGACTTCGGAAAGAGATGGGAAGATAATCTCTATATGGTCGAGTTTGCTTATAATAACAGCTACCAGGCGGGCATTGGGATGGCACCATATGAAGCTCTATATGGAAGAAAGTGTCGTACTCCCTTGGCTTGGATAGAAGCGGGCGAAGCTCGGGTTGTTAAAACAAATGAGGTTGATGAAGCAAACTCAACTATCCGGACGATTAGAGAGAGATTGCTTATTGCTCAAGATCGACAAGCGAAGTACTACAACGCCAAGCACAGGAACGTGGAATTTGCGGTTGGCGATTGGGTCTACTTGAAGATCAAACCATTCAAAGGTGTCTCCAGGATTCGACGATTGAGTCCAAGATATTTGGGTCCTTTTGAAGTGGTTGAGCGAGTGGGCGAAGCGGCTTATCGGCTAGCTCTATCGGCAGACTTGGGTGGATTGCATGATGTCTTCCACATCTCGGTGCTTCGGAAGGCTGTGAAAGATCCAGCTCAAGTGATCGCGGATGATCGTGTGCCGGTGGAGTATGGGCTAAAAACAAAAGTTAGACCCATTCAGATCGAAGATCGAGCCGAGAAACAGTTGCAGAACAAGACGGTCGGCATGGTGAAAGTCCGATGGGACAATTGTGGCCGTGAAGAACTGTCATGGGAGCGAGAGCAAACCATGCGCGAAGAGTTCCCTGAGCTGTTTTTGGAGCTGTAGCAAAAATGTTGTAACATAAAATTTTATATGTTGTCATATTTTCTTGCTGTTTTCTGTTGCCTTCCTGTGTCTGAATTTCGAGGACGAAATTTTCTGTAGGAGGGGAGGATTGTAACAGCCCAAATTTCTGAAACAGGAATTTTTGGGTGACACGGCCTGGGACACGGGCATGTCCCAGGGCGTGTCAGTTGACACGGCCTGCGACACGGGCGTGTCGCAGGGCGTGTCGAGGTTGTGTCGACGATCGGGCTTTGTCTCGACGATTTTTTAGCTCGACGATGTGTCGAGAGGAGACACACGGCCCAGGACACGGGCGTGTCCAAGGCCGTGTCGCATGCTCGACGAGTTTTACTCGACGATCGTCGAGTGTCGAGACGTGTGTGTCGAGTGTCGAGAAGTTGCACACGGCCTGTGACACGGGCGTGTCACAGGGCGTGTCAAATCGGGTCGACGAACTTAGCCCGCCGAAGGATTTCGACAGGGCGTGTCTTTGTGCCGTGTCAGGGCACACGGCCTGGGACACGGGCGTGTCACAGGCCGTGTGAAGTCTCGGGATGATTTGGGATTTTTTTCACCCAGGCACACGGCCACAGACACGGGCGTGTTCGAAGACGTGTTGGTGACACGGCCCATGACACGGGCGTGTCCAATGGGCGTGTCACTGGTTTGGATAAGTCGGTTGACCACCGCTTGAGGCACACGGCCTGGCACACGGCCGTGTCCGAGGCCGTGTCGGGTCAAAATCTGTGTTTTTGGCAGAATCGTGGCCGTCCATTCCTTCAGCTGGGATCCAAGTGCTGAAGCCTCTTCCTCTTTTTCCTAAAAGCCGAAATCAGAGCAAGGATTCTCATTTTCCTTGGCCTTAAGCTTTCTTCAAGTTAAGAGAAAGAGAGAGAGAAAGGAGGAGGAAGAAGGAAAGGGGGCTGCTGGTGGTGGTGCTGCTGGTTACCGACGAGCAATCCGAAGCCAGCGTTGCGGAGGAAACGCTCTTGCGAGTCTTGCAAGCAAGTTTTGCGGTCATGGCACCGAAGCGGTCGTCAAGGGTAACGACTCTTCTTCCAAGCCATGTGAAGGCTTCTTTTTGGCATAGCTTTGTGATTTCCCCCACCAAGAGGTGGCTGATTTTGGAAATCTTGAGGTGGATGCTTGAAATCCCCTTTGTTAGCATATAGATCCGGAAATGGAGTACAGAATAGGCATGCTGTGTGAAGCCCATCTGGACAGGTTGGTCTGGATTGGTGATGTTGCATACGAACCAGAGAAAACTCCGTGATAAACGTGTAGTGTACGGAGTCTACGGGTTATACCTGCGAAAAGGAGTAGCAGGAAGTACTGGGGTGGTAGCCCAGGAAAAATAACCATGTGATGTGTTTGGGTCTAACCTGTGGATGTGGCACAGGAAGTACTGGTGTGCCCAGGAAATGCCCTTTGTGTGATGCTTGATGTCATAGGGTGTCCACCTGTGAAGCGAGTAACAGGAAGTACTGGTATGATAGCCAGGAAAGAGCCCTGACATTTGTGCTTGTGCGGTGTCCACCTGTGGAGAGAGTCACAGGAAGTACTGGTGTGCCCAGGAAAGACCCGCTGTTGCTGTGAGAGAAATGGGTATAGAGAAATACCCAGGCTTGAATGCCAGGAACAGGATTGGTGAGACCGACCCGCGCCTTTGATATAGCCATGAGTACGCTGTACTCGGAGAAGGCAAGGCGATTTGAGCAACGGGGGGTGGAGGATCCGACCTGCGCTATGTCCGTCCGATATGAGACCAAAAAGTGCGGTCTGTTGGAGCGCATAGCAAGAGTCTTCGGCCTGCACGCCATGACACAACGGGGGGCTACAGGCCATCCCGGTGTCCGAAGACTAACTCCGGCTGCATGCCATGGAGTAAATGCTCAAGAGATTTACCGTTGGGTTGTGACCCTGATACGGTGGTGGGCAAGAGGTTGCCAGAACACCAAGAATGTGCCCTGAGTGCACGGACCGTTGAGCCGGGTGGCGAACGGTTGTGATGGCTTGTGTGCGTGAAAGCACCTTTTGATAATATAGCTTGCCATACTTGTGATTTGCTATGCCTGCAGGGAAGAATACCGCTGCCCCGAGAAAAGGGGTAGGGTCGTTATAATTTGGTCAGCTTAACGCTGACCGTTGCCTTTGTTTGCCATCGTTGGGTGGATTGTCCCTGTACAGGTGCTGGAGAGCCAAGTGGGATGCGTAGAGGTTGATGTACCTGCTGCTGTTGCTGTTACCGTTGCGAGCCCTCGAAGGCTCTATGTTGTTTGTGTGTTTTCTTTTGTTGTGGCCGGCCTGCGCGCCAAGTTGTTTAGGCCACTGCTTGAAAGCTCTGTAAGGCCATAAGGCCAACTCTTATGACTTGTTGTAAGACATTCCTATGGTATAAAATGTGGAGTTTTATGTTTGGACATTCATGAGGAGTTCCAGTTGTAGTCTAGGCTTCCGCTAGAATGCTTTGTGCTAGGTGCGATAGCGCTACTCTGATATCATCTTGTACCTTCACCGCCTGTTTTGTGATATATCCTGTGGGGCCCCGGCCGGACCTTCTAGAATATATCATATGAACGGATGGGGTTGTTATAAAAGGATTGGCTCTTGGTAATCTTTGCACTACCCCGAGCCTGGCTCGGCCCCAGGTAGACCCGCTGTCTGGCTCCTACTAGCTGGCAGGTCTGAAGGCTCGCCTGTGGGGGTAAGGGACCCCGAGTGCTACTCGGCCCCGGGTAGACTCGCTGCCCAGGCTCTCATTAGCTGGGCAGGGCCGTAGGCACACCTGGGGGGAAAGGATTGGCTCTTGGTGATCATTGCACTACCCTGAGGCTAGCTCGGCCCCAGGTAGACCTGCTGCCTGGCTCCTACTAGCTGGCAGGTACGAAGGCTCGCCTGTGGGGGTAAGGGACCCCGAGTGCTGCTCGACCACGGGTAGACTCGCTGCGCAGGCTCTCATTAGCTGTGCAGGGCTGTAGGCACACCTAGGGGAAATGATTGGCTCCTGGTGATCTTTGCACTACCCGAGCCTGGCTTGGCCCCAGGTAGACCCGCTGCCTTGTTCCTACTAGTTGGCAGGTCTGAAGGCTCGCATGTGGGGGTAAGGGATGCTGAGTGCTGCTCGGCCCCGGGTAGACTCGCTGCCCATGCTCTCATTAGCTGGGCAGGGCTGTAGGCACACCTGGGGGAAAGGATTGGCTTTTGGGGATCTTTGCACTACCCCGAGCCTGGATCGGCCCTAGGTAGACACGCTGTCTGGCTCCTACTAGCTGGCAGGTCCGAAGGGTCGCCTATGGGGGTAAGGGACCCCGAGTGCTGCTCGGCTCCGGGTAGACTCGCTGCCCAGACTCTCATTAGCTGGGCAGGGTTGTAGGCACACTTGGTGGAAAAGGATTGGCTCATGGTCATCTTTGCACTACCCCGAGCCTGGCTCGGTCCCAGGTAGACCCGCTGCCTGGCTCCTACTAGCTGGCAGGTCTGAAGGCTCGCCTGTGGGGGTAAGGGACCCCGAGTGCTGCTCGGCCCCGGGAAGACTCGCTGCCCAGGCTCTCATTAGCTGGGCAGAGCTATAGGCACACTTGGGGGGGGGGGGGAAGGATTGGATCTTGGTGATCTTTGCACTACCCCGAGCCTGGTTTGGCCCTAGGTAGACCCGCTGCCTTTCTCCTACTAGTTGGTAGGTCCGAAGGCTCGCTTGTGGGGGTAAGGGCCCCGAGTGCTGCTCGGCCCTGGGTAGACTCGCTACCCAGGCTCTCATTAGCTGGGCGGGGCTGTAGGCACACCTCGGGGGAAAGGATTGGCTCTTGGTGATCTTTGTACTACCCCGAGCCTGGCTTGGCCCCAGGTAGACCCGTTGTCTGGCTCCTACTAGCTGGTAGGTTCTAAGGCTCGCCTATCGGGGTAAGGGACCACGAGTGCTGCACGGCCCCGGGTAGACTTGCTGCCCAGGCTCTCATTAGCTGGGCAGGGCTGTAGGCACACCTAGGGGGAAAGGATTAGCTCTTGGTGATCTTTGCACTACCCTGAGCCTGGCTTGGCCCCAGGTAGACCCGCTGTCTGGCTCCTTCTAGCTGGCAGGTCCGAAGGCTCGTATGTGGGGGTAAGGGACCCTGAGTGCTGCTCGGCCCCTGGTAGACTCGCTGCCTAGGTTCTCATTAGCTGGGCAGGGCTGTAGTCACACCTAGGGGGAAAGGATTGGCTCTTGGTGATCTTTGCACTACCCCGAGCCTGGCTCGGCCCCAGGTAGATCCGCTGCCTGGCTCCTACTAGCTGGCAGGTCCGAAGGCTCGCTATGGGGGTTAGGGACCCCTAGTGCTGCTCGGCCCCGAGTAGACTCGCTGCCCAGGCTCTCATTAGATGGGCAGGGCTGTAGGCACACCTGGCAGGAAAGGATTGGCTCTTGGTGATGTTTGCAGTACCCCGAGCCTTGCTCGCCCCCAGTTAGACCCGCTGTCTAGATCCTACTAGCTGGCAGGTCCGAAGGCTCATATGTGCGGGTACGGGACCCCGAGTGCTGCTCGGCCCCGGGTAGTCTCGCTGCCCAGGCCCTCATTAGCTAGGCAGGGATGAAGGCACACCTAGGGGGAAAGGATTGGTCCTTAGAGTCACGACAAAGTCACAAAGTCGCTTGCTGGCAGGTTTAGAATCGAACATTTTCAGGCCTTGAACAGGGAGGGAGTGACCCAGACCCCTCTCAACACGGCTCTCGACACAACCCACCCGAAAGTCCTCTCTCGGCGCGAATCGCCCGGCGGGGGGGTCTCGGCTGAGTCCTCAGTAAGGCTCTCGGCAAGGCTCTCGCCACGACCAAATGGCTGGGGGTCCCGACGAGCACGACTCGACAGGGGTTCTGGATGCAACCTTTAAGGTAAGGCTCTCGGCATATACTTTCCGGCCGATGCCCTTAGGTCAACTCTCAGAGTGGAAAGCAGCCGTCACCTAAAAGAGCCTGGTGTGCACGTGAAGTTGACAAACACACTACAACATTTTTGGTCTTTAGCAACATTTAAAAACTGTTGCAAAATACCGTAAAGTGTTTCCAAAACATTGAAAACTGTTGTCATAGGGGTGTATGCCTATGCCCGTGTTACCAAAGACCTATGACAACAGTTTTTACATGTTTAGGCAACATTACTTGAAACTGTTGCATATATCCCTAGTAAAGGCAACAGTTTTTACATGGACCTATTGCAACATTTTCAAAATGTTTAAAGTCACATTTAATAAATGTTGCCAATACTATTTAATTAATAAAAAAAATATAAATTTTAAAAAGAACATGAAAATAAATTAAAACTTCAAAACCAAACAGATTATGGCTCCGTTTGAGGGGACTTATTTTCACCGGTCAAGCGGTTATGACCGCATGAACCAGACCTTAATTACGGTCCAATTCATGCGATCGTAACCGCTTGACCGGTGAAAATAAGTCCTCCCAAACGAAGCCTATATAATGAGACATTTTTTATAACACATAAATATATAACAATTTTGCACATGTTTTATCATTAAATATTAAACAAGTCATTAGTAGCCTCATATTTTACCAAAATACATCAAAATATTTAAATATTACAGTACACAAACAAAATTATCTAAATCAACTTAAACATCAAATGATCTTCATGATATGGAGTCATCGATCATATTGCAACTCCTCATTTGTCTTCCCGGCCATCTTCAAGAACTTTCTGCACAAAGTAAAATAATATATATATAAATACAATGACATCAAAATCAATATATAAATAAAAAATTGTAAACATATAGAAGTATTTTAATATATTGTATGAAAATCTACAACATTATACCTCTCCATAGTTTGGAACGTGTGTTGATGTAAAAGAATGTGCATGTGGTAGCCCGTCTCTCTTCTGTCCACTATTTGCATCCCCTGGAGATGAACCTAATAGATTCTCCAATGATTGTACATCAATTCCAACGGGTTTGCTTTGTTGAAGCATAATCTTAAGTACCCCTTTTAGAGTATTAAGTGTATCTTCCACATTTTGCACTTTTTCATTCAACAAAGCCACTTCTTCATTATGTGCTTTCTTCAAAGCCGCAATGTCTTCCTTTCGCTTCAAAGCTGTTTGTGTAATTCCTTTTCCAAAGCAACGCATTGATCCAGGATGTTCTTTCCCAAACATAATCTTAAATGCTTCGACATTACTTTTCTCGTTATTCATAGTATCTTGAAGTTGAGACTGATAACAATTAAATTAAATAGTTGATTTTTAAATAAAACAAAATAAGTAAATTATATTTGATCTTAATTAAAAAAATAACTCACAATTGCATTGTTGGTTTCTAAATCCAGCTCCTTTCCACTAATGCTACTTCGAGTTTCAATAAAAACTTCTGCTTGAGTGGGGTCTCTCTTCATTTTTGAACGCTACACATGCATAAAAAAATATTAAAAATTAAACACAATCAGTGAACTGAACATAATTAACAAACTGCACATAATCAGCGACATGCAACCATTCTTTGGTTGTATGCGATTATTTTTTGAACGCATATAATCATGCAAGCATAAATTTAGGTTTGGGTCCAAGCTGAAAAATATCTCCAGCAAGTTTTGCCTATCTATCATAGAAATTGAAGGACTTGTGAAGAGGTGAATGACCATGCACACAGCAAACACAGCACTCAGAAGTTTAAAACTTTCAGTCAGTACAGCAAAAAAATAACAATTTATAACCATTTGGCTAAGCGTGCTGCACCTGCAGCACGCTGAAATTCAGCGTGCTGCAGGTGCAGCACGCTGAATTTCAGCGTGCTGCAGGTGCAGCTCGCTGAATTTCAGCGTGCTTCAGGTGCATGTCAACATTCTCCCCTATCTTTAGTCATAATCTCATTAATGTCTAAGCACGTCATGTCTTTTCATCAAGCTAGCACATGTCGCAATTCCAAATAAAAAGAAATCATACAAATGCAAGAGTGCTTGAAGTCAAATAGTCAAGAAAATGAAAGCATACAACACTTCAAAATTTGGAAACAAAGACTACAAATTAGTGTTCTTCAAATATAAGCAACAGAAGTTTAAAACTTTCAGTCAGTGCAGCAAAAAATAACAATTTATAACCATTTGGCTCAGCGTGTTGCACCTGAAGCACGCTGAAATTCAGCGTGCTGCACCTGAAGCACGCCGAAATTCAGCGTTCTGCACCTGAAGCACGCTGAATTTCAGCGTGCTGCACCTGCAGCACGCTGAATTTCAGCGTGCTGCACCTGCAGCACGCTGAATTTCAGCGTGCTGCACCTACAACACACTCCAATCCATGCATGAAGAGAATGATTTATAAATTTAATAGGACTGGATAATCTACGAGTCACATTCTTATGTGCACATGCATGGCCAGAATCTGCTAAACAACTTTTATGATTTATAAATTGAGTTGGTTATATGTTAGTGGGCGTGTATTACTTTCACTGCAATTTATTGTTGTGTGGTAGTGTGTATAGTTGTTGGTTGTAATGTGATAGTGGTCGTTTGTAATGTGGTAGTATATGCAGTGGTTGATTGTCATTTGCTGTTATTAGAAGTGTGTGTGTGTGGGGGGGGGGGTGGAAGTATGCACACAAGTATAGGAGAACATGATTGGTAGAGTGTGTGATGTCGTGGTTAGAGGTTGGTGGTTGTGACACTAAGTTATTTGATGATGTAATAGTTTCAATAGTTGAATTATGATCAGAGTACATGAATGATTGCTGCAAACTATCCACCTTGTGCAAGAGTGCTTGAAGTCAAATTGTCAAGAAAATGAAAGCATACAACACTTCAAAATTTGGAAACAAAGACTACAAACTAGTGTTCTTCAAATATAAGCAACAGAAGTTTAAAACTTTCAGTCAGTACAGCAAAAAAATAACAATTTATAACCATTTGGCTTAGCGTGTTGCACCTGAAGCACGCTGAAATTCAGCGTGCTGCACCTGAAGCACGCTGAAATTCAGCGTGCTGCACCTGAAGCACGCTGAATTTCAGCGTGCTGCACCTGAAGCACGCTGAATTTCAGCGTGCTACACCTGTAGCACACTCCAATCGATGCATGAAGAGAATGATTTATAAATTTAATAGGAATGGCTAATCTATGAGTCACATTCTTATGTGCACATGCATGGCCAAAATCTGCTAAACAGCTTTTATGATTTATAAATTGAGTTGGTTATATGTTAGTGGGCGTGTATTACTTTCACTGCAATTTATTGTTGTGTGGTAGTGTGTATAGTTGTTGGTTGTAATGTGATAGTGGCCGTTTGTAATGTGGTAGTATGTGCAGTGGTTGATTGTCATTTGCTATTATTAGAAGTTGTGTGTGTGTGTGTGTGGGGGGGGGGAGGTATGCACACAAGTATAGGAGAACATGATTGGTAGAGTGTGTGATGTCGTGGTTAGAGGTTGGTGGTTGTGACACTAAGTTTTTTGATGATGTAATAGTTTCAATAGTTGAATTATGATCAGAGTACATGAATGATTGCTGCAAACTATCCACCTTGTGCAAGAGTGCTTGAAGTCAAATAGTCAAGAAAATGAAAGCATACAACACTTCAAAATTTGGAAACAAAGACTACAAACTAGTGTTCTTCAAATATAAGCAACAGAAGTTTAAAACTTTCAGTCAGTATAGCACAAAAATAACAATTTATAACCATTTGGCTCAGCGTGGCACCTGAAGCACGCTGAAATTCAGCGTGCTGAACCTGAAGCACACTGAATTTCAGCGTGCTGCACCTGAAGCACGCTGAATTTCAGCGTGCTGCACCTGCAACACGCTGAATTTCAGCGTGCTTCAGGTGCAGCACGCTGAATTTCAGCGTGCTACAGGTGCAGCACGCTGAATTTCAGCGTGCTGCACCTGCAGCACACTCCAATCCATGCATGAAGAGAATGATTTATAAATTTAATAGGACTGGCTAATCTACGAGTCACATTCTTATGTGCACATGCATGGCCAAAATCTGCTAAACAGCTTTTATGATTTAAAAATTGAGTTGGTTATATGTTAGTGGGCGTGTATTACTTTCACTGCAATTTATTGTTGTGTGGTAGTGTGTATAGTTGTTGGTTGTAATGTGATAGTGGCCGTTTGTAATGTGGTAGTATGTGCAGTGGTTGATTGTCATTTGCTATTATTAGAAGTTGTGTGTGTGTGTGTGTGGGGGGGGGGGAGGTATGCACACAAGTATAGGAGAACATGATTGGTAGAGTGTGTGATGTCGTGGTTAGAGGTTGGTAGTTGTGACACTAAGTTATTTGATGATGTAATAGTTTCAATAGTTGAATTATGATCAGAGTACATGAATGATTACTGCAAACTATCCACCTTGTGCAGGTGCAGCATGCTGAAATTCAGCGTGCTGCAGGTGCAGCACGCTGAAATTTAGCGTGCTGCAGGTGCATCACGCTGAAATTCAGCGTACTGCAGGTGCAGCTCGCTAAATTACAGCGAGCTGCAGGTGCATGTCAACATTCTCCCCTATCAAATTTAGATTCGAGCTTGGATTCAATTTCATAATACCAACAACCTATCAAAAGCATTATATCTCTGTCCCTCTATATATATACATATACATACATACATATATACTATGTTCATCATCTCCAGATAAAAGCACATTTTTAAAATGAAATAAAAAATACAAATTAAATTCACATAAAAATTGAAAGAATTTGTAATCAAGAATGATGAAATTTAAAAGATGAATATTTCATCCAATAATATTTTCCCATACACAGATTTGCAAGTACCAGCTACAATTCAATGATTCAATATTCATTAGCATGTGACATCAATTCAATATCATCAACTTGCAATAATACAAGACTCAACAATCCTAAAGTGCTCAAAAACATTTTACAAACCTTTTGGGAGAGACCGTGTATGCACAGTTATAAAAAATGCAAGTGGCATTTGGGTAAATGAAATCAAGTGGTGAGTGACAACAGTTGTGAACACAATTGTAAAAAAGTGCAAGTAGCATTTACATGAATGCACTATTTTCTCAAACAAAATGTCACTGCAGGTGTGATCAGTGTCAATGGCAGGGAAGAAGCTCCATTCAGAATAAAGAATCTTGCGCCAAATTCTAGTACAAAGGGGAGCTAAAAAAATCAGGTGACCATAAGAACTTTATCACAGCAGAGAAAAAAATGATTTCCCAAAAAGTTGCTAAAACTCTGGTAAAAAGTGGAGCATCCTCGCCTAATGAAATTCAGCGAGCTGCACCTGCAGCGCGCTGAAATTCAGCGAGCTGCACCTGCAGCACGCTGAAATTAAGCATGATTTCAGCGAGGTCCCATGAGGAGCTTGATGCTCTCTGCAAAGGATGTGAGTCAAATATACACAATATAATTGTCTATGCTTAAAAACTTCATTCAAGAATTAAAATTGAGAGCTAGAGATGCAAAGGATGTGAGTGGAATTTAATGTATTACCATTCTTTCACGAATTATAGCAAAGGTTTTGGGGCCCATTCGATGCCTCCACTTTTGTGTAGCCCTGCTTTGAGTATTCCTTTTGCTGATTGACTGCACATTAACTTAAAAATGAGAAAAGATATATACAAATATATTTTTTACTATAACTTAAAAAATAATTATTACTCTTACTTGTATAGTTTCCGAACTCCAAAAAATGCAAAGCTTTTTAAATTGAGACTCTGACATCTTTATGGGGCGATTTTTGATCCTATAAGTCATGTTGGAATACTTCAAAAAATGATTCCTCTTAATAATGTGTTTGTAAGGTCTCCAAGCATCTCACGGAGAAATGCTTGCAACTCTGGTACAACATACAGGAAGAATGGAATCCCATCACTCAATATTTCAGAATTTAAGCACATGAAAAATGGAATCAAATGGGCTAGGTACCGGACACAAGATATGTAGGAGAAGGGGTATACCTCAGCGATAGGGAGAACGGTAGCACAAGATATGCAGAGGAAGAATGTGCAAGAACCCTGCGCTAGGTATCCCACGGAGAAATTCCGACGGATTTCGTCTTCGGTTCGGTGCAATCAGACTGTCGGCGTCAACGGGGAAGAAGCTAGGTCGGTGCAATCGGACTGCGTCGTCGATGAAGAAAATGATTTTGCACGCCGGCGTCGACGGGGAAGAAGATCCAAGCGGTGCAGCAGCCGCGCCCGGGGAAGAAGCCTGTCGTCGCCGGGGAAGAGAAGCTTGGAGTTAGGTATCAGGGGGAAAATGTTTCTGATAAATGGAGTGCGGGCCGTGCGGCTGAGGTGATGAGCCGTGAAATGGAGTGCGGGTAGGTTTAGGTTAATTAATTAATGTGGAGTTATTATTTTTGATTCGAACGAAAAACGGGCAGATATTCTCACACCCGGAAAAGAGAAGCTTGGAGTGCGAGCCGTGCGGCTGAGGTGATGAGCCGTGAAAAAGATTGTGGGTAGGTTAATTAGGTTAATTAATTAATGTGGAGTCACTATTTTTGATTCGAACGAAAAACGTGCAAAACCGGATATGTCAGAGGGATTCACACTTCGATTCCTCTAAACTTACGTGGGCAAAACCGGTGTGAGAAACAAGAGAACTGAAAGTGTTCCACAACTTGAACAAATTTAAATCCCGATATAAGTTAATTAAAATCCCGAGTAGGTACATAAAAAACTAACAACGATGACCCTTTTTAAAATGTCTCAATAAATGTGGAGTCATGATTTTTAACAAAATTTAAAAATATAACAAGGTCGCTATATAGAAAAGGTCGCTATATAGAAAACTAGCGACAACGATTTTTAACAAAACCTCAAAAATGTGTCCTATGTTCATATTTTGGTTAATCATAAAGTATTCTTTAGGCAACACTTTAAAAATATTGCAAATTAATTTTTAAGAAGACAACATATCATAATTGTTGTCTAAAGTGAATCCTCAAGGGCAACATGTCTAAAATGTTACATATAAGGGAATAGAGAACAGTTTTTTGAATGTTGCACAGAAAGTGTTGCCTAAACATGTAAATCTATTGCAACACTTATAAACTGTTTTCTAACAAAGTTTAGGCAATATTTTTATAACTGTTGCCAAGTCAGGTGTTGCTAAAGACCAAAAATATTGTAGTGACATTCCAGTGACAAAGCAAACATTTCGGCATTCAAGACAAAAGTAAAGAAGCAGTAAGGGAATTTTGCCCCCTATACAAAATTACACTAACATAGTTCATAAAGCTTAATTGTATCAGAACAAGATTACACTAAGAGGAAAAGCTAGCAGGCGGATTCGCCGGAGTTTCCGCTGGAACCGCTGCTGGAGGTCTTGCCAGAGGATCTGCTAGGAGAATAGCCGGAGGAATCGCCGAGGGAGCGGTTGCTAGTTCTCGCAAGCTCCGCCGCTCCATTCGCCGGAGAGCCGTTCTCTCCCGCAGGGCGGGGGATGGGCTCAAACAAAAAAGGCAGGATCCCGCGGGATTGCTTTCCATCCTGTCAACGACTCCGATCCTTTGCTTTCCATCCTGTCGCGTCAGCTGATGAAGCCCGCGAACAGACTCTTATGTGGGTGGTTGGTTCGATGAGTTGATCGCCGCGGGATTGCTTAGGTAGGCAAGTGCACCTATCACAAGTAATACAGAATATTCGGGGGAATATCCAGATCGTAAATTTCCCCGAAACGGGTTGATTATCCCTACTGCTACGAAAGCACTATTATTTTACCGAAATAGTAAGTTGTTGATTTTAACTAAAATAGGATGAAAATAGATTAATATTAAAGACGATGAAGAGATAACACTCGGTATCGAATTACGTTAGGATTAAAAATATATTTGAATAACTAGAGATCTACAGTTTCAATTTAATTAAAGCGGAAACTAGGCCGTGGAGGTTCCAAAAGTATGAGCTCACCTATCTCTAGGAATATCGCTCACCTGGACATTAAGGCTATTCGACCGGTCTCTCGTCCGACGAAGGATTCCTCTTAATGCCCGCAGTATGCTAAGAATCACGCTATTGGGTGGGGAACCCAATCTGGTAGAGTTAGCGCGCCTCCTCTCTCGATGGTTAGTGCAGAACTCTCTTTACCCATGGGTGATCAGTCCATATGCACGGCCTCTCGGCTAGCTAGCGTATGGATAATGAAAATAGAGCCCACACATCGATATGTGGTTCTACGCGTCGTTAACCCGGGGTAAACCTTAAGTTTTTAATTAAATAAAAAAAAATAAGACCTTTAGTTATTAAAAATATTTTTTATATCCCAATGCTCTTCGATACCGAGGGCTAAAAGCGATTAGCCACTCATCAGAATGGGGATAGCTTATGAGTTTGGTTAGGCGAGTGTTCTAAACTATTCGCTGAAAGGTTATAAAGAAAATAAGAAGAAAAACAAGATAACCTAATTTTAGAAAAGTTACTACAAATAAACGCACTCGCACTCATCCAAACACATAATAAAGAGACATAAATAAAACTAAGTTACAAGTAAGAGAAAATGACATAATTGAAATTGCAAGTCTCACTAAAATGAGTGGGCGGGAAATATAAGCTGAAAATTTGCAAGTCCTACTCAAACGAGTAGGACTGAAATGAAAGCAAGTCCTACTCAAACGAGTAGGCGGAAATAAATGCGATTACAAGTCCATCTCAAATATTTACAGGGAAATAAAGTCCGGCCATTTAACTCCTAGCGAGTAGGCGGAAGATAAAAACCTGTCATTTAACTCAAATGAGTAGGCGGTAAATAAAAACTGAAAATGACATGTCCTACTCAAACGAGTAGGAGGAAAATGAAGTCCGGTCATTTAACTCCTAGCGAGTAGGCGGAAGTAAAAACAACAAGCACTACTTAAATAAAATCCAGTCATTTAACTCAAATGAGTCGGCGAAAAATAAAAACACACAAGTCCTACTTGAATAAAATCCAGCCATTTAACTCAAATGAGTAGGCTGAAAATAAAAACACACACACTTGCTGAAATTAAAACACACACACACACACACACACACACGACAGAAAATGAAATACTCACACTGCAGAAAGTGAATATGCACACTTGCAAATCCTACTCAAATGAGTAGGTGAAAAATTAAAAACACGCACTTTAACTCTTAACGAGTAGGCAGAAATAAATGCACACACGCACACACTCTACATAATTGGAGAAAGCAATAAACTTATCTTATACACGCACGCACGCAGGCAAAAAAATTAAGAAAAACAAAGTTATCGAAAAATTAAAACAACTGCATTTCTACCGCTAGAATACCGTAGAAATGCATAAAAAGACAAAATAAAAATTGTTTGAGCAAAGAGTTTTCAAATTAAGGTGAGAAAAGCAAGTGCTTGAAAAATTAAAACGTTTGCTTTTTTTCCGTTAAATTTTGACAGAAATCCATAAAAAGTAGAAATAAAAATTATTTGAGCAAAAATCTTTTACGTATTTGCTAAAATCAAAGTTTTTGAAAAACTAAAATAACGCTTGATTCATTCTTATTTATTTGTAAAAGAGTTTAAAAAGTAGCAGAAAATGAAAATAAAAATCCTAAGTCTAACCAATTTTGATAAGAAAAACGGCTATAATAACGACTAGAAATTTTGATAAAAATGAAAATTAGGCAAACAGTTTTTCATTTTAAAGAATAAATTTCACAATTTTAACTCATACACGCACACACGCAATATGAAAATGAAAACAAAAGTACATAAGATTGATGAAAAGGAGGTCTTCAAAGACATTCCAAAACTTTGTAAGGATAAGAAAAATAACGATTTTATTAACAAAATAGATTGATTACAAAAGCTTAAACAAACAAACTTCAAAAGGAGGGGGGAGAATCCTTACATAACACTACAATAGCTCCAAATAGCAGCCCTTACTCATCAAAATGGTTCAAAACTTTGGAACCCCGGACTCATACAGCAGTTGGCCTTTTATAGGCAAAAATTTCCAAGTACACGCCCTCCGACACGGGCGTGTCGGGGGGGGGGGGGGTTTCAGCACTATTCACATCAGATTTAGGTGATTGACGGCGATTTGACATTGCGGCTGAAAACGCGGCGGTCACACCCCCTGTCATGGGTGTGACGGTGGGCGTGTCGTTCATCGATTGATGGCGTTGTTGACTTCGGGAGGTCCACGTGGTAGTCACGCCCCTGGTCACGGGTATGACCCAAAGTACACGGGCATGACGGGGAGGTTGAACTGGGCGCCGTCTGCGACGAAAGTCGCCAGCGGCAGTTTGTCAGCCAGGTGGAGGAGTCACACCCCAGGTCACAGGCGTGACGCTGGGCGTGTCAGCTTGGTCGATGATCGTCGAGCGAATTTCATCGAGCTTGAGTGTCACGGGCCATGGTCACGGGGCGTGTCAAATGACACGGGCATGACCCCGGGCGTGTCACACTTTTCTCATCAAAATATGTTGGATCCCTAGTTTGATTTGGGCTAGGTTCACTAACTTAGGATGATGTGACCCAATATGTATAGCCATGGTCAAAGTTGTGTCCTATAGTCTAGGCCAAGTCCTCAGTAACAACATCACATGGACAAGCCATCATCAGACTGCCAGAGACTCAAGACATAGAGTTTTCCTAAAGGTTCAGAGATTTCTCAAGAGACCAAGTAAAATGAGTTCGACGTTCGTAGAACTCAGGTCGATGATAGTCGTTCTCAGCTCGACGATCTTAGAGATATTTTCTCTGAGCTGAGCTCGACAAACTTCAGTCACAGGTCGACGATCCTTGGACTCCACCTTCAGCATTCTAAGTCCAGACTGTTCTCTAGACTCAGGTCGACGAACCTAGTTCTCAGATCGACGAACTTCATTATTTGCTCTATGATTTCTGGACTTCCACTTCAACTCTATTGCCAGAGGTTCATCAATTATTCTCTAAGTCCAGAATCATTTTCAGCTCGACGAATTCAAGGTTCTCCAGACTTAGCTCGACGAACACCATTCTTCAGTCGACGAATCTTTGGACTACTACAGCATTCTGTCGAGACTATGTTCTCTAGTCTCAGGTCGACGAACTCAGTTCTCTGCCCGACGAATTCTGGAACCAGAAGACTTGTGTCGACACTTAGTGTATATGTCGACACCAACTAAGTCGACACTAGAAGCACTTGTGTCGACATCCAGATCATCAGTCGACATTGAGGAAAGGCTATGTCGACAACACACTGAAGACTTGTGTCGACACATAGGATATCAGTCAACACACAGAATATTTGACAACTCCAGAATAGTTGCTGAACTCCAGTCGACGAACATATTTACTAGCTCGACGAATAGGCAAAGATCAAAAGAGACAGCAGTTCAGTTTCCAACTCGACAATCATGGAACTCAGCTCGACGAACAGAAGTTGTCTGGTCGACGAATACAACATCTCAGCTCGACGAACTGTGGACTCAGTTCGACGAATTCTGCCAACTGTTCGACGATTCTAGACTTAGTCATTTCCGGCCTTCTGTCCCCACTCTAGTGCGATAATACCTGAGTAATTAATGCTCTAACATTCTCTGAATATATCCATTAGAAGGAGCATTAATTATGATCTTCTCCAGGATTATTGCTTGCCGTTTTTCCATGGGACAGTTAGGGAAATAAATCAATGTCGATTATTCTCAAGGCTGTCAGCATTAATTGCAGATGCATTCAAATTTTTGAAGCATAGAGAAGAAGAGAATAACGGATAGACAGATACACAGACTGATAGAGAGAATCAAGCATTATTGAGAAAGCATTACACAGAGCACAACTTACTGAGAAGCACATAGAGATTACAGACAAACATTCAATCTTGGATAATTTACTCTGTCAAAGAAGAAGCATTCTCTGATACACAGAAGTTCTTGACCAAAAGCTCATCAGCACTTGAAGAAGAAGAACAACAATACCTATATCAAGAGTCTTCTTTCTTCAAGTACTCCAGGACACTTCAAAAGAACAACTTCAGTTCAATCTGTCAAAGAAGTTCCTGAAGACTTTTGCTGGTCAAGGATTCAGTTTGAAGACCTATCACCCTGAAGCTTGGCTCTTAGTTTTCCCTGATCCATTCTACATCTCAGGGGGAGCCTTAAGCTATAATCAATCTACAGTCTTCTCAGTTGTATATTGAGAAAGAGAAGACAAAATCATCTCTCATCCCCACCTCTGTAAAGGGTTGTCATCTCCCTTCAAAAGTGATTCCTTGGTTGTAAGTGTCCTGATCAAAAGACTTGGGTTGGTTTTTGAGCACCTGATCAAAAGCTCATTGGTGTCAGGCACCTGATCAAAAACCTGAGTGGATTCCTACCAAGGGTGGTAGAAGAGTGGATGTACCCAGGTTGGGGAACCACTATAAAATTCTTGTGTCGTCTGGTTGCCTCATTTTCTTGTGTTCTTGTTGTGCTTGTGCTTTAGGTTTATTGCTTGGTAGTTTATTAATTCTGCACTTTTAATTTACAGCCAAAGCTGTAATAACTCTTAATAATTTTCACAAGCATACTCTATTCACCCCCCCCCCCTCTAGAGTATTTCTGATCTAACTCTCACTTTCAAAATCTTCTGATTCCACTTGAAATGAAGTGTCACGGCCTGGTCACGGGCGTGACCCAAAGTACATGGGCGTGTCAGGTCATTTTTTGACATTTTTTGAAAAATTGCAGGAATCAAAATTAAGTTAAGTTAGTACAAAAAGAAAGTAATTTATTAAATAAAACTAACAAAAAAAGACAAAATTAAACTAAAATGACATAATAAAAATACTATAAAATAGGTATATTTACAACTCATCATCAGCTCTCCATGTTTTGACGAGAAGCGATAGCCTCCAAGGGAGGCTGGAAGAAGGGGGGCAGGCAGCCTCAGTATGCGAGAAGCATTGAGCGAGACGCACGCATCAGGCATTCGCAAGGTATTAGAGCAGCATATAAAGGAGAACTGAAGAAACAAAGATAAAGACGGGGTCTCGCCAGGCGAGAGCCCCCGACAATGATAGTAAATAAATAATAATAATAATAATAATAACGGTAACACACAGCTTGAGAGAAATTATCCAGCGCTAGAAGTAAAAGGGTACATATGGAAGAGGTGGGCCAAGAAGAGGGGTATAGAGAGGGATCTCCCGGAGAGCTCAGTATGGCACCAACCGCCAACGACCTAGATCTCGCCGACCAGACCTAGGAGGGTCTCGAGGATCGAAGAAGGCCATCAGGGAGGTTAGCCCCCGGTTGGCCAGGCGGAGCTGATCTCGGATCCGCGCGATGTGCCTACTAGGTGAAGTTTTGCCGGAAGCCGCGTCATGGAATCCTGACCCGCCAAGGAGGTCTGCGCAGTCTTGCTCAATAGCCGCCAGTTGCCGCTCCATCACCTCGTTAGTCCTTTTCACCGCTACAGAATTGGCCTTTTGCTGTTGCGCTAGCTTCGACAAGACTATCACGATCCTCCTCCTCCACACCTTTCCGCTCTTTGGCCCCTCGAGAAAGTATTCCATCTCGTCGGCGAAAGGAAGGGGCGAGTCTTCCCCTGTGTCTTTTTCTTCTTCTTCTTCTTCTTCCTCATCCTTTCCAGCCTCGTGGTCTTTCGGCTCTGAGGAAACGGGAATAGCCAGAATAAGAAATGGGGGGGGGGGGGGGTAGGATGATTGAAGAATGGGGAGGTTCTTGCTTACCTGGAGAGCGAGAGATGTCTTTCCCTGATGGGCAGCGAGAAGGGCCAGGCCGAGCCTCTATGCCTTTTACGAAAAGCAAATGGAGCGGCTTGCCCCGACCCGGAATAAAGGTCCTGCGCTCCAGTGTGCTGGTCTCACCAAGTGGGGGATTAGGGGTCCCCTCTATAGTCAGGGGTGGAGGTCTTGGCACGCAAGCGGGCGGCTCCGGGTTAACCCCTTTGGCAGGGAGGGGGAGTTCTGGTATTAGGTTGGTGCTACCGGCTGTAGGGTTAAGCAGAACGGTCCCTGTAGCGGAAGGTGGATCCTCATTGCAGAGGCCAACCGCTTCTGTGACCAACGAAGGAAAGCCAGCGACGTCTTTAATTGCTAATCCCTGAGAAAGGATTGGTTTTATCAAACATACAGCCATGAGCAAACTATTGAAATGTTCGCTCCAACGGGAAGAGCGAAAGGACTGAAGCATACCTCAGGCAGAGAAGCGAGAGAATCAGCACGACTCGGAGTTGGGGTAGGCGGGTCTCGGTTCTCTCTCAGCAGGTCGCACCTTACTATTTTAGCCTTCTTCTTCTTCTTGCTAAGGCGGGAACTCTCGTCGGCTGGTTTCTCTCCGGCGGGCTTCTCACCAATTAGTTTCCCGCCCGGCGCTCTCTTGCCAGCAGGCCTCTTGCCCATCAGCCAAGGGGCGACCTTGTCACTGCAAGTGCGAGCTCGCGCCTGGGCAACCGCAAGACGAGCCTGAAGCTCCTTTGAAAGTGGCTTTTCGGCGGGTTTGGCACGCATCTTCACAGATTGGCGGATGCTCACGCAGGGAGAAGGGACAATAGGGATGGCCTAAGGGACTGACCCAGCGGAGTATTTATCGATCATAGGTGTGGACTACTAAAAGATTCTATGCTAGGTCAGCATGTACCCACCGAATATTTTGGGTTGGACGGGTCTTTCCGAGCGCAATGCTAGCTCGCAAAGAGCGGGGATTGTGTACAACCCGATATTCATTGGGTAAAACCAAGGTCCCCCTCAAGGGCCTAAATTGGACTAGCTTTGGGCTTCAGAGCAAAAGTGCTCTAGCCGAGAACCACTCCTGCCCAAAGATGGCGAGAAGGCTCGCGCCACATGGAGGGACGAAGCAGGCTCTGGCGCCCCATGGAGGGTGGAAGCAGGCTCTCGTGCCCTATGGAGGGGGGAAGCAGGCTCGGTCCAGGGGACCCTTCATCCCTTTTTTCTGTAGCTCCCGCCGAGTGAAAGGCGGGATGGATCTAGGCATAGGATTCTCGCCGGGTGGGGGCCAGGGCCTAGGGTGAAATTACCTAGTTTCCCTCGGGTAAATGACCTATATTCCCCCGGGGTCTGCATTTAGAATTTCATAACAACGAGATTTGGCTATTGGCAGACAAGCCAAGGGTACTTTAGTAATTTCAGGTCAGCTAAGACTATAAATAGACCCACAGGGGCTCTTCAGAAGGCAGGCTTTCATTTTATCTAAACTCTCTAGTGCTTTCTAAGGAGCTTCGAACCCAGCTTTTGGATTTGGAGAGGAAGCTCTCAGAGATCTTCCGGGAAAGAGGTGGGACCTCCCCGTTGAGGCTTTGGGTCAATTCTAGGTCCTTTGCAACCAGTCGAGGGTCGGGGTTTGAGAGAAGTAGGTGTTGGCTACACCCTTATTTTCGAACTCTCGTTGAGGTCAATTTCTGGCATCAACACCTAGGAATGTTGCGAACTGCTGATATCAACATGAAGAAGGCCAAGCCTGCTAGCCCTATACTGATGTGCGTAAAGGCAGGGTGTAACACCCCGAATTTTGTGTGCGAGTCGGTCGCGGAAAAAGAGTTTTTGGTGCCTGTAGGGGTACACGGCCTAGGACACGGGCGTGTCCAAGGCCGTGTCTGGCTGGTGTTTTTGGCCGTTTTCAACCCGAGAAGGACACGGCCAGAAACACGGCCGGATGACACGGGCGTGTCATCCGACACGGGCGTGTGCCAACCCGTGTCCAGACCCGTGTCCTGAGGGGTCGTGTCCGTTGCCGTGGCGGTTATGCGTGACACGCCCTCGAACACGGGCGTGTCGAGGAACCCGACACGGGCGTGTCAGGTCAGACACGGGCGTGTCTTGGCCCGTGTGCGTTTCCCCGTTCGACGATCGTGCCTGGATCGAGGCACACGGCCTTGGACACGGCCGTGTGCCAAGCCGTGTGCGACCCAGTTCTGGGGAATTTTGTGCAGATCCGAGCCGTTCATTTTCTTTAATTTAGATCTGACGGCCCAGATTAGTTTAGGCTCTGTAAAGGCCGGGAATAGGGAGTTATTCCCTCATTTTCTCTCCAAAATTCTCCCTTCCAAAGTGAGAGAGAAGAGGAAGAAGAAGGAGGTTTCCGGCCGCCGGCGGAGCATCGGAGCGCCATTTCGAAATCGGAGAGCGGATCCGTGGAGGGAAGTCATTGCGAAGAGTTCTAACCGCGTAGTTTTTCCATGGCGCCAAAACGGACTACAAGGGTAACGATTATCAACTCGAGCGCTTGAATCTCTTTCTTTCTGCATAAGGAATCCCGCTCCCGCGAGTATGCGGTGAGTGCGTGGTGTTCCTTGGGGTTGACGGGAATAGTCCCCCTTGTGTTGCATGTAGAGCCCGGAATCGTAAGTACGGGCATAGGCATTGTGTGTGAAGCCTACCCGGACGTGTTTTGTCTGGATCGGTGATGTTGCATTTGATATGGTTTTGCCGGAGAAGGCTCCGTGCTTTTCTTTTTTCGTTGGTTTCCACGCGGTAGATTGCAGCAGGGATCCTTGAAGGTTAGCTTCAAGGCGCACCGGAAATTGAGCGGAAACGTGTTCTGCTAACTTGGCGGTCTGGGAACCGGCCTTGATCATAACTGGGTTATGAGACTGTTTTGGAAAATTTGGGATCCGAGAGAAGCTTGGCCCGCGCAAAGTTCCTTAAATTGGACATGCGGCGTGAGCAACGGGCAAGTGGAATTGGACCTAGGCTATGTGGTTCGGTGCGAGAGACCCGAAGACGGGGACTGGCCGTTGGCATAGTTGGAGCCTTAGACGGTGGTCAGAAAGGCTAAATGCTCACATGTTGTTGCCATCCTAGGGGTGGTGGTGGATGCACTGATGGGTCAGGGTCCACCATGAATGTGCCCTGAGTGCACGGGGTGTTTGGCCGTGCGAGCCTACACCTGTGGCGAATTATAATTGCGCTATATATATATTGTTGGCTAAAGTTTTGCAGGGAAAGAGCACCGCCGTCCCGAGTAAGGGGCGGGGTCGTTATAATTTGGTCGGCTTTTAGCTGACCGTTGCTTTATTTGCCACCATGCGGTGGTATGTGCTTGCAGGTGCTGCGGAGCCGAGCGCCAAATAGCGGGCTGGAGCCCATGTTGCTGTGCTGGCCCTAGAAGGCCGTAGAATAGTTGTTTTTACATTTCTCATGTGTGGCCGACCTGCGAGCCGATGTATGTAAGACATGTTATATTTATGAACATTGTAAGGCCATAAGGCCATGTACCTATTCAGTG
This sequence comes from Platanthera guangdongensis, assembly GCA_039583875.1. NCBI lineage: Eukaryota > Viridiplantae > Streptophyta > Magnoliopsida > Asparagales > Orchidaceae > Platanthera > Platanthera guangdongensis. Next base: position 185,826 of record JBBWWR010000113.1, read on the forward strand.
TATTTGGGGTTCATTCCTGTTGTTGTAGCTGTGGACATTCATATTGATGGAATTAATTTTGGGTTCTTTCAACTTTAAAATCTTCCGCTAGAATGCTCTGTGATTAGGACGAGTAGTCTTATTAGATGGTTGATTTATTCATTTAGTAACCCTTCCGACTGTCTGTGGTATATGGCGTCGGGTTCCAGCTGGACCTTCTGTTATATGTCATGCGACGGATGGGGGTGTTACAATTTGGTATCAGACTTCTGGTTACGGTCAAGCTTAAATGAATTCGTGGGCGAATTCTTTTAAGGGGTGGTGAGCACATGTGTGCGTCATCGTTATAACATCAAAAAGAACCCATGAATGTCCACTTAGGAATGAAAATACACTTGTTTTGTGGAACCTGAGTGTTCCAATGATTGCTTTTAGCAATTTGTTTGTTGTCTAATCGTGTGTCTTTGCTATTATAGGCAGCTAGGAGCGGTGCTGGTCAGTCAGAGCGTCCGCAATCAGCGGAAAGTAGTGCACCAAGGACGTGCCTGCTACACCTCCTTCAGCGGAAACCATCAGGATGGTGGCTGAAGCCGTGTTCGCAATGATAAATGCCCAACCTGCGGGGCAAATGCATCGCGCACCTCCTGCGGATGAGCAAGAACCGGTTTAGGGCGGCAGAGCCGAGGGTGGTGGAACGCGCAGCAGTTGAGTTAGTAGAGCCGAGGAGAACTACGGAGAGGCAGCTAAAGCATGTGATGGGCTTTAATCCTCCGAGGTTTAATGGGGTTGGAACACCAACTCAAGCTGAGGACTGGCTCTCTTCCATAAAGAGGGTGTTGACGGCCACAATGACTGAGGAGTGGCAGAAGACCACCATAGCGACTTTTCTTTTGGAAGGTGAGGCGAGGCTGTGGTGGGACGAGTTGGAGTTTCATCTTCTAGTGGGAAGGCAACTTGCGGATGTGCCGATAGAAGAATTTTCAAGATTGTTCCTAGCCAGATTTGTACCTTCTGCTCAGAGGTTGGAGATGGAGAATCAATTTCTTGGGTTGACTCAGGGATCCAGAAGCGTGGACGAATATCTGCATGAGTTCACACGGTTGGGTCGTTATGCTGGTGCTATGTTTTCAGAAGAAGAGAGGAAGACCAACCGATTCTATGAGGGTCTTCGTGGCGATTTACAGTTACTCCTTGCTGGGCCTAAGGCGCAGGGCTTCCTAGCCTTGGTCAATTCGGCCCGATCGTTGGAAAAGGTTGCGAAGAAAGTTCAAGAGAAGAGGGACCCAGGAGAAAGAAGACCGAGTTCAAGGTGCCAAGTCACAAGACAGGTTTCCGCAGATGGAACAAGAAGCGGAGGACTTCAAACTCAGCCCCTTCGGCTGATGCATCGGGGGCAACTACAAGTCGAGTCCCCGGAGCTTGCTACAACTGCGGGAAGATGGGGCATTTTGCTCGGGAGTGTTGGAGCGGACGTCCAAAGTCCGAGAGGAGACCTGGAGCGACTTATGAGGAGAAAGGGAAGGCGGTGGAGTCAACCGCATCCCATCATGCTCCAGCCCAGCCTAGAGTCTACAACCTTGGTCTACAGGAGGCCATTAAGCAAGCAGACGTGGTGACAGGTATGAGTTAAATTACAGTGGTTTAACTTTTATAGTTGTTACCTTCGTATTTGTTAGCTTACGTTTGTTAATGCTAGGCTTTGTGTTAATCTTTGGGTTTCCGGCGAGAGCCCTTTTTGATACGGGAGCATCACATTCCTTCTTGTCTGAAAAGTTTATATCGCGCATCGGAGTTCCGTTCTCGATGGCAGAAAACAAGTTGGATGTGTTGTTGCCTAATGGGTGCTCAATGCGTGCGGATAGGATTTGTGTTGTGAAGATTCAGATTGGAGACCGGGAGTTTGATTTGCGGGCGTTGGTTCTACCATTAGTGGAGTTCGACGTAGTTTTTGGTATGGATTGGCTCTCGGAGCAGAGTGCATGTATTGATTGCAACCGTAAAGAAGTTAAGTTGGGTCTGGACACTGGTCGGGAGACTACTTTTGCGGGCATGAAGGGGTCAGGGAAAGTTCTGATATCAGCCCTTCAGGTGTTCAAGGCAGTTCGGTCTGGGGCAGAACTATATGTCACTCTAGTGCAGACTTCGACGCCTAAGCCTAGTTTGGACAGCATCCCGGTTGTGTCCGAGTATCCTGATGTGTTTCCAGATGATCTCCCAGGAGCCCCTCCTCAGCGGGAGATAGACTTTACTATAGAGCTGGTACCGGGTGCCAAACGGTGTCACGCTCCCCCTATCGGATAGCCCCAAGAGAAATGGCGGAGTTGAAGGTGCAACTGCAAGAGTTGCTAGAGCAAGGATATGTGCGTCCAAGTTCATCACCTTGGAGCGCACCAGTTCTCTTTGTTAAGAAGAAAGATGGGAGCTTGCGGCTTTGTATCGATTATCGGGAATTGAACAAACTTACGGAGAAGAACAAATATCCAATCCCGAGGATTGACGATCTATTTGATCAGTTGGTTGGGTCAACTGTATACTCGAAGTTAGATTTGAAGTCCGGTTACTATCAGTTGAGGATAAGGGAGAGCGACATTCCAAAGACAGCATTCAGTACGCGGTTTGGGCATTATGAGTTCACGGTTATGCCGTTTGGGTTGACGAATGCTCCATCCGTGTTTATGGATCTGATGAATAGGACGTTCAGAGAATACTTAGATCAGTTTGTGATAGTATTCATCGATGATATCCTGGTGTATTCGCGGTGCGAGGAGGATCATTACAAGCATTTACACATGGTGTTGGAGACATTGAGGAAAAGTCAGTTGTATGCAAAGTTCTCCAAGTGTGAGTTCTGGTTATCCTCGATAGCGTTCCTTGGTCATGTTGTCAGTGGAGAAGGAATAGCTGTGGATCCGGCGAAGATAGTGGCGATACGGGAGTGGCCTACTTTGACTACAGTGGCAGAGGTCCGGAGTTTTCTGGGGCTTGCTGGCTACTACAGGCGCTTCGTAGAGAACTTCTCGCGGATAGCACTACCACTCACGACGTTGACAAGGAAGGATCAGAAGTTTGTGTGGTCTTCGGAGTGCGAACAGGCTTTTGTAGAGTTGAAGAGGCGGTTAACCACGGCGCCTATTTTATGTTCGCCAAGTGGTACCGAAGGATTCGAGATTTATAGTGATGCTTCAGGTAGTGGTTTGGGCTGTGTTCTACTACAGTATGGGAGAGTGATAGCTTATGGTTCACGACAATTGAAGGTTCACGAGAGGAATTATCCGGTCCACGACTTAGAGTTAGCGGCCGTGATTTTTGCTCTAAAGCTTTGGAGGCACTATCTGTACGGTGTGAAGGTGGATATTTACACCGATCATAAGAGTTTGAAGTACCTATTGGACCAAAAAGATCTGAACATGAGGCAGAGGAGGTGGATGGAGTTCTTAGGGGACTACACCTTCAAGATACACTATGTGCCTGGGAAGGGAAATGTAGTGGCGGATGCGTTGAGTCGTAAGATTCCCGCACAAGCCAACTGGTTATCAGTGCATGATAAGAGATTGGTCCAAGAGTTGGAGGCATTGGAGATATCTTGCGTTGACAAGCAGTCTAGTGCCGAGGCGAAACTGTTTTGGACAGAGGTGCAGTGTGACCTAGCGGATAGAGTTCGGAGGGCTTTGGTTCAAGATGACAGCATGAAGCAAATCTTGGATGAATCTTTGGATGGGTCAAATTCCCAGTTTGTGGTTGAAGATGGGTTGCTAAGGAAGGACGGTCGTCTATGCGTTCCTAGTGTGGATAATATTCGGGAGGAGTTGATGTATGAGGCTCATCATACCAAATACTCAATCCACCCGGGAAGCACGAAGATGTATAGAGACATGAAGAAATTATTCTGGTGGCCGGGTTTGAAGAAGGATGTGGCGCTTTATGTGGCCAAGTGCCGTACTTGTGCATTAGTGAAGGCGGAATGCCAGAAGCCCGGAGGTTTCTTGAAATCACTTCCTATCCCAGAATGGAAGTTTGACGACATATCTATGGATTTTGTGCACGGTTTGCCGAAGTCGCAGAAAGGAAATGACGCCATTTGGGTGGTTGTTGATAGATTGACAAAGGTGTCGCACTTTATCCCAGTGAGAAAGGAGGATCCAGTGGAAAAGTTAGCCAAACTCTACGTGGATAATATTGTACGACTGCATGGTGTGCCTCGCAGTATTGTTAGTGATCGTGATGGACGCTTCACGTCAAATGACTGGAGGTTGGTGCATGGTCTGTTGGGTACTAAGCTAAAGTTCAGCACAGCCTTTCACCCGCAGACAGATGGCCAAACCGAGAGAGTCAACAGAACTATGGAGGACATGCTTCGCATGTGCGTCCTAGATTTCGGGAAGCATTGGGAGGATCACCTGTACATGGTGGAGTTTGCGTACAACAATAGCTTTCAGGCAAGCATTGGATTGGCGCCTTTTGAAGCTTTGTATGGGAGGAAGTGTCGTACGCCGTTGTCTTGGTTGGAGGCAGGCGAATCAAAGTTGTATAAACGTCAAGCGGTGGAAGATGCCACTTCAATGATACGGACAATTCAGGAAAGGCTGAAGATTGCTCAGGATAGACAGTCAAAGTACTACAATGCCAAACATAGAAATGTGGAGTTCAACGTTGGCGACATGGTGTATTTAAAAATCAAGCCGTTCAAGGGTGTATCGCGGGTTCGACGCTTGAAGAAGCTGAGTCCGAGATACCTTGGACCATTTGAGATCCTGGAGCGTGTTGGCGAGGCGGCGTATAGATTAAAGCTGTCGACGGAGTTGAGTGGGCTGCATGATGTATTCCACGTATCAGTGTTGCGTAAGGCAGTTCAGGAGGCTTCGCAGATCATTGCAGACGATCAGGTACCGGTTGATTATGAGTTAACAACAAGGGTCAGACCAGTACGAATTGAAGATGTTGCAGTCAAACGACTCCGCAACAAGGAGGTCAGAATGGTAAAGTCCGTTGGGATAATTGCGGACGTGAGGAGCTTTCTTGGGAGCGAGAGCAAGCTATGTTGGAGGAATACCCCGAGTTATTCCACTCAGGTATCATTTAGCTTTCGTGTACCTTTGCTTAATTTCGGGACGAAATTCCTTAAGTGGGGGAGATTTGTAACACCCCGAATTTTGTGTGCGAGTCGGTCGCGGAAAAAGAGTTTTTGGTGCCTGTAGGGGTACACGGCCTAGGACACGGGCGTGTCCAAGGCCGTTGTCTGGTGGTTTTTTGGCCGTTTTCAACCCGAGAAGGACACGACCAGAAACACGGCCGGATGACACGGGCGTGTCATCCGACACGGGCGTGTGCCAACCCGTGTCCAGACCCGTGTCCTGAGGGGTCGTGTCCGTTGCCGTGGCGGTTATGCGTGACACGCCCTCGAACACGGGCGTGTCGAGGAACCCGACACGGGCGTGTCAGGTCAGACACGGGCGTGTCTTGGCCCGTGTGCGTTTCCCCGTTCGACGATCGTGCCTGGATCGAGGCACACGGCCTTGGACACGGCCGCGTGCCAAGCCGTGTGCGACCCAGTTCTGGGGAATTTTGTGCAGATCCGAGCCGTTCATTTTCTTTAATTTAGATCTGACGGCCCAGATTAGTTTAGGCTCTGTTAAGGCCGGGAATAGGGAGTTATTCCCTCATTTTCTCTCCAAAATTCTCCCTTCCAAAGTGAGAGAGAAGAGGAAGAAGAAGGAGGTTTCCGGCCGCCGGCGGAGCATCGGAGCGCCATTTCGAAATCGGAGAGCGGATCCGTGGAGGGAAAGTCATTGCGAAGAGTTCTAACCGCGTAGTTTTTCCATGGCGCCAAAACGGACTACAAGGGTAACGATTCTCAACTCGAGCGCTTGAATCTCTTTCTTTCTGCATAAGGAATCCTGCTCCCGCGAGTATGCGGTGAGTGCGTGGGTGTTCCTTGGGGTTGACGGGAATAGTCCCCCTTGTGTTGCATGTAGAGCCCGGAATCGTAAGTACGGGCATAGGCATTGTGTGTGAAGCCTACCCGGACGTGTTTTGTCTGGATCGGTGATGTTGCATTTGATATGGTTTTGCCGGAGAAGGCTCCGTGCTTTGGATTTTTCGGGTTTCCACGCGGTAGATTGCAGCAGGGATCCTTGAAGGTTAGCTTCAAGGCGCACCCGGAAAATTGAGCGGAAACGTGTTCTGCTAACTTGGCGGTCTGGGAACCGGCCTTGATCATAACTGGGTTATGAGACTGTTTTGGAAAATTTGGGATCCGAGAGAAGCTTGGCCCGCGCAAAGTTCCTTAAATTGGACATGCGGCGTGAGCAACGGGCAAGTGGAATTGGACCTAGGCTATGTGGTTCGGTGCGAGAGACCCGAAGACGGGGACTGGCCGTTGGCATAGTTGGAGCCTTAGACGGTGGTCAGAAAGGCTAAATGCTCACATGTTGTTGCCATCCTAGGGGGTGGTGGTGGATGCACTGATGGGTCAGGGTCCTGTTGAAGTTGGAGACCGGGCGGTCTGTCTTGGCGGGTTAGAGACCGCGCGGTCTGGCGGTTTGACTCGGCGACTTGCAAAACGGGCGGTCTAAGCAATCTTCACAGGCGACCTCTCTGCATCTTATTGTAAGCCGTGCGGTTAGTGCTTCTGTCTAACCGCGCGGCCTGTGCGGTTTACTTTGTACAGCCGCTTAGCTTGTAAATTTAGTCCCACATCTCTTATTTGTATTCTCTCTTCTCTCCTCCATTCTATATAAGGGAGGGCATACCTTTGTAATAGTTATCTTTTTTGGATAATAAAGTTTCGATTATTCAAAAGTTTATTCGGCTTGTTCTCTTCTTTTCGCTTTCTTTCTCTACTTTCTAACATGGTATCAGAGCACACGGTCTTTTCCCCTGATTCTGTGCGCTCTCTGTTGTTCGCGGCTTGTCTTCCGCGTTCTGCGGCTTGTTTGCGGCTTGCCTTCTCCTCTGTCCGCGCGGTTTGTTGCTATCCGCGCGCTTGTTTCTGTCCGCTGCCTGTTTGTGCGGCTTGCTCTTCTTGTTTCTCTTCTCCTCCTGCTCTTTGTCGCAGCGACCTGTTCGTCTTGTCGCCGCTCCTTGCTCTTTCCAGCCGCTCCGACTTCCTAGTCGCTGCGGTCTGTCTCTGTCCGCGTGTGTTGTCTCTCTTGCACTTCGGTTTGCTGCTGTGATCTGCCTGACCGTGCGGGTTGTTCCTTCCTTACCCGCATCTTGGTCGCGGTCACCTGCTCTTCTCCTCTCTTCTGTTCGCTCGGCCTTTTCAGTCCGCGCGACCTCTTCCCCGCTGTGCCCTTGACCGCATTCTCGCAACTGCTGTGATCTGCCTGACCGTACGGGTTGTCCCTTTCTTACCCGCATCTTGGTCGCGGTCACCTGCTCTTCTCCTCTCTTCTGTTCGCTCGGCCCTTTGCAGTCCGCGCGACTTCTTCCCCGCTGTGCCTTGATCTGGATCCTAGCCGCTCGTGTTTCAAGCGGCTTCTTCCCTTTGTTCCCGCCGCGGTTTCACGCGGATTCTTCCTTGTTTGAGCGGCCTCTCCGCCTCTTCGCTCTTAGCCGCTTCTCTTATTAGTCGCCGCGACCTCCTGGTTTAGTCGCGCGGCTTGTGCTCTGCACCTTGGTCGTGGCCCTTCGTGCCGCTGGTGTGCTGTCACCGAGACCGCTGCAGTTTCTTCTTCCTCCCTTCATGGCTTTCGCCTCGGTGTCACGTCTTCTGGTCGTGCACACGTTGTTACTCAGGGCAAATGGCTGATCGACACTGGTTGCTACGAATCATATGACCGGCCATCTCCCGTGTTTCTCTCTCCTAGAAAAACATGCTCGCTTGCCCCCAGTTACTCTCGCTGACGGCTCTTCATCACCAGTTCATGGCACAGGGATAGTTCATGTCACCCCGTCTCTTCACTTGGCGGATACTCTATATGTGCCCCAGTTCCCGTGCAACTTATTATCTGTTACATCTCTTTGCAAGCAATTACAGTGTTCCGTCACATTTACTTCTACTTCTTGCTCTTTTCAGGATCCGGACTCCCAACGGACGATTGCTACTGGGACTGAGAGTGGCGGCTTATACTTCCTAGACAACATTTCTGCTTTTTCCACCTTCTCCTCCACCTCCACAGATCTTCTCCAATGGCATCTCCGCCTTGGTCATGCTCCTCCCCGTATTCTTCGTCAACTTCTGCCCCACCTTCCTCCTCAAAGTCCTCCGCTCAACTGTGAGGCCTGTCAGCTTGGCAAGCATCACCGCTCCTCCTTCCCTCCAAAGCACGTTCGTAGCTCTACCCGTCCGTTTGATCTTATCCACTCCGACATCTGGGGTCCTTCTCCTACTCTTACCATTGGTCGGGTAGTTCCTATTTTGTCACGTTCATTGATGATTTCTCTCGCTGTACGTGGGTGTATCTGTTAAAAGATCGCTCCGAATTATTCTCTGTATGGACATCCTTCTATCTCATGATCAAAACTCAGTTTGATGTTTCTATCAAAGTTTTTCGGTCTGATAATGCTGCAGAATATCTCAGTCGTGACTTCTCTACATTCTGCATGCAAAATGGGATTCTTCATCAAACTAGTTGTGTCTATTCTTCACAACAAAATGGTGTAGCCGAACGCAAAAACCGACACCTGCTCGATGTCGCTCGCACCTTGATGACCCAGATGCATGTTCCTCGCTCCTATTGGGGCTATGCTGTTCTCCTTGCCTGCTACCTCATCAATCGCATTCCCTCCACGGTTCTCCATGGCCAAACCCCGTTCTCCATTTTGTATCCGGGCAAGGAGCCGTTTCATCTCCCTCTCCAAATCTTTGGATGCACTGCCTTTGTGCATGCCCCTTCTGCCACCCGTGATAAGCTCTCCCCTCGCTCCACCAAATGTGTCTTTCTGGGGTATTCCACCACTCAGAAAGGCTACTGTTGCTTTGATCCCGTCCTTCGTAAGCAGTTCGTCTCTGCTGATGTCACCTTCTTCGAGAATACCTCCTACTTCTCGGATGCCTCTTCTCCTCTTCTCCCAGCTTCTGATTCTCCTGCCATTCCCTTCGTTCCCTCGTCTCCTCCTACACTCTCCACCACTACACCGTCTCCACCCCCTCCTCTTCCTCCACCTCACTCTCTCCCTTCTCCACCACCCTCTCCCTCCTCTCCGCTGCCGTCGCTCTCTTCTCCCGGGCCAGCTTTCTCTACCACGGATGCTCCGGATGCCGCGGGCCCGGCTGACCTGGATCTTCCTATAGCTCTTCGCAAAGGGGTGCGGACGTGCACCTTACACCCCCTTGCTGCTGTTGTTTCCTATGATCGTCTTACTCCTTCTCGCAGGGCCTTTGCACTGGCTATCTCTGCCACTGCCACACCCCGCTCCTATCAGGAGGCCCTTGCTATTCCTCACTGGAAGATGGCCATGGATGAGGAAATGGCGACCCTACTGCGCGGGGTACCTGGACTCTTGTTCCTCCTCCCTTTGGCACTGATGTTGTTGGCTGTCGCTGGGTCTTTGTGGTCAAATTTAGCCCAGACGGCACTGTGGATCGGTATAAGGCTCGCCTTGTGGCTAAGGGCTTTACTCAGACCTATGGGGTTGATTACTTTGACACCTTCTCCCCTGTGGCTCGTCTCAGCACAATCCGGGTTCTTCTCTCTGTGGCCGTCAATCGGGATTGGCCAATTTCTCAGCTGGACGTCAAGAATGCCTTCCTTTATGGTGATCTTCACGAGGCCGTTTACATGGAGCAACCTCCTGGGTATGTTGCTCAGGGGGAGACACGAGTATGCCGGCTGCAGAAGGCAATTTATGGCCTCAAGCAGAGTCCTCGAGCTGGTTTGACAAGTTCAGCGGTATTGTGGCGGCTGTTGGTTTTGTGCGAAGCTCTGCTGATCACTCTCTCTTTATTCGCAAAACTCCTTCTGGGCTGGTTGTTCTTGCTGTATACGTCGATGATATTCTTCTCACTGGCAATGACCAGGAAGGGGTAGCCCTGACAAAGCTACATCTTCGCCAACATCTGATCACTAAAGATATGGGCTCTCCAAAGTACTTTCTGGGGATCGAACTCTCTCGGAAGCCCGACTCCTTAGTTCTCTCTCAGCGAAAGTATGCCCTTGATCTTTTAAAAGAGGCGGGATTGACTGGAGCTAAACCTGCCCGATGTCCCATGGCTATGGGGGAGGACAAAACCTGGACAGATGATTCGCCTCTTCTTTCAGATAGTTCGCGATACAGGCGTCTGGTTGGTAAGCTCATATATCTCACAGTGACCAGACCCGACATTTCTTATGCTGTGGGCAAGGTGAGTCAATTCATGCAAGCGCCCAGGGATTGTCATCTTCAGTCCGCCTTGCGGATCTTGGAATATGTCAAAGCAGCGCCTGGGAAAGGATTACTGTTTCAGAAGAATGGTCATCTGAGGATTGAAGCCTACTCAGATGCAAGTTATGCTGATGACAAAGGGGATCGCAAGTCTACCTCAGGTTTTTGCACCTTTGTTGGGGGAAATCTGGTGAGCTGGAAGAGTAAAAAGCAGTCTGTTGTCTCCAGGTCCAGTGCAGAAGCTGAGTATCGCAGTATGGCGTCAACCACTTGTGAGTTAAAATGGTTGCGGGCTCTCATGCTAGATTTAGGAGAGGTGTACAACCATCCTCTACCTATGTTCTGTGATAACAAGGCCGCCATATACATCTCCAAAAATCCGGTATTCCATGAAAGAACAAAGCACATTGAGGTTGACTGCCATTTCATTCGTGAAGAGATTTTAAAAGAACAGATTTGCACTCCGTTTGTCACATCTGATAAAGAGCTAGCCGACATCTTCACCAAGCCAGTCTCCGCCTCGTTTCTGCATGTTTGCGACAAGCTGGGCATGATTGATATATATGCTCCAGCTTGAGGGGGAGTGTTGAAGTTGGAGACCGGGCGGTCTGTCTTGGCGGGGTTAGAAGACCGCGCGGTCTGGCGGTTTGACTCGGCGACTTGCAAACCGGGCGGTCTAAGCAATCTTCACAGGCGACCTCTCTGCATCTCTTATTGTAAGCCGTGCGGTTAGTGCTTCTGTCTAACCGCGCGGCCTGTGCGGTTTACTTTGTACAGTCCGCTTAGCTTGTAAATTTAGTCCCACATCTCTTATTTGTATTCTCTCTTCTCTCCTCCATTCTATATAAGGGAGGGCATACCTTTGTAATAGTTATCTTTTTTGGATAATAAAGTTTCGATTATTCAAAAGTTTATTCGGCTTGTTCTCTTCTTTTCGCTTTCTTTCTCTACTTTCTAACAGGTCCACCATGAATGTGCCCTGAGTGCACGGGGTGTTTGGCCGTGCGAGCCTACACCTGTGGCGAATTATAATTGCGCTATATATATATGTTGGCTAAAGTTTTGCAGGGAAAGAGCACCGCCGTCCCGAGTAAGGGCGGGGTCGTTATAATTGGTCGGCTTTTAGCTGACTGTTGCTTTATTTGCCACCGTGCGGTGGTATGTGCTTGCAGGTGCTGCGGAGCCGAGCGCCAAATAGCGGGCTGGAGCCCATGTTGCTGTGCTGGCCCTAGAAGGCCGTAGAATAGTTGTTTTTACATTTCTCATGTGTGGCCGGCCTGCGAGCCGATGTATGTAAGACATGTTATATTTATGAACATTTGTAAGGCCATAAGGCCATGTACCTATTTCAGTGTATTTGGGGTTCATTCCTGTTGTTGTAGCTGTGGACATTCATATTGATGGAATTAATTTTGGGTTCTTTCAACTTTAAAATCTTCCGCTAGAATGCTCTGTGATTAGGACGAGTAGTCTTATTAGATGGTTTGATTTATTCATTTAGTAACCCTTCCGACTGTCTGTGGTATATGGCGTCGGGTTCCAGCTGGACCTTCTGTTATATGTCATGCGACGGATGGGGGTGTTACACAGGGGAAAGTCCAAGGGCTTTAAGAAGACGAAGGTATGACCTAAGTTTGCTTTGGAGCCCAAGTATTCTGCACTGGAAAATAAAGGTTCAGGGAAAGAGGGAAAGTGCCACCACTGTGGTAAGGCTGGTCATTAGAGAAGGAACTGTCCTTCATACATTGAGGGTCTATAAAAGACGAGGGGAGGTATGACTTGCGCTTCAGGTATTTATGTTATAGAGATAAACCTTTTCGCTCATTCATCCTGGGTATTGGATACCGGTTGTGGTTCTTAAATTTGTATAAATGTGCAAGAACTTGGAAGGAGAAGAATGCTGAGTAAAGGAGAGGTGGATCTGCGTGTCGGCAATGAAGCAAGAGTTGTTGTTGTCGTCGTTGGTGTTTACCGTCTTTCTTTGCCCGGTGGGCTTGTAAATGAATTAGACAATTGTTATTTTGTTCCTTCCATAACTTGAAACATTATATCTATTTCATGTCTCGACATGATTAGATTTTCTTTTATTATTAAGAATAATTGTTGTTCTATATTTAAGAATGATGTTTGTTATGGTATAGCTCAAATGTTTAATGGTTTATATGTTTTGAACTTAGACCATCATATCTATAATATAGAAAGTACTAAGAGAATAAAAACGAATGACTCGAACCCTACGTATCTTTGGCATTGTCGTTTGGGCCATATAAATGAGAAATGTATATCCAAGCTCCATAGAGATGGACTATTGGACTCATTTGATTATGAATCACTTGAGAGATGTGAATCTTGTTTGTTAGGAAAGATGACTAAGGTTCCTTTCACTGGAAACAATGAGTGGGTTGATGATCACTTGGGTATAGTACATAGTGATGTATGCGAACCCTTGAGTTCTATGTCCAGAGGTGGGTACACTTATTTTGTTACATTTACTGATGATTTCAGTAGATACGGATACGTGTATCTTATGAAGTGCAAATCAGATACCTTTAAAAAGTTCAAAGAGTTCAAGAACGAAGTAGAGAACCTACTGAGTAAATAGGTTAAAGCACTCTGATTTGATCGAGGTGGTGAATACCTAAGTCATGAGTTTCGTGATCATCTGATAAAGTGTGGTATTGTATCACAACTCACTCCACCCAGAACACCGTAACACAATGGTGTGTCTGAGCGGAGGAATTATACTCTGTAAGACATGGTACGGTCGATGATGAGTCATGCAGATCTGCCTGTTTAATTTTGGAGTTTTGCTCTAGAAATTGCTGCTTTTACACAAAATCGTGCTCCAACAAAAGCGATTCTAAAGACATCATATGAGATATGGATTGGGAAGCGTCCTAGTATGTCGTTCATTAAGGTTTGGGGCTGTGAGGCATACATGCGACGTCAAATGCTTGACAAGCTGGAACCTAAATTAGATAATTATTATCTTGTGTATTATCCCGAGGAAACTAAAGGGTACTATTTCTACCTACCGTCCGAGGGCAAAGTGTTTGTCGTAATGACTAGCATATTTCTTGAGAAAGAGTTCTTAAGTAGAGAGACTACCAGGATAAAACTTGAAGAAGTTCAAGAACCACAAAATGTGAATGAACTAGAATTGGTACTTGAGTCAGGACTATAAGTTGTTGTAGCTGGAGAACCTGCCCAGGAAACACAAGTTCCAAATAGATCTAGTAGACCAAGGTTTGTGCCTAAGAGATATGGATTTCTCGTGTCTCAAATAGGTAATATGTTGCTTATGGATCATAGTGATGAGCCTGCAACCTACCAAGAGGCAATGAGTGGACCGGACTCCGAGAAGTGACTTGAGGCCATGAAATCTGAAATGAACTCTGTGTATGAAAACTAAGTTTGGACCTTGCTGGAACCACCTGAAGGGGTATGACCCATAAGGTGTAAGTAGGTCTCCAAGAAGAAGACCGACATGGATGAGAATGTATAGATAGTCAAAGGACAACTAGTGGCTAAGGGTTTCAAGTAAATTCATGGTAATTCTGCTTTTTATTGCTGCGTATTATGACTACGAGATCTGGCAGATGGATGTCAAAATGGATTTCCTAAATGAAAACCTCCTTGAGGAAGTGTATATGAAACAACCCGAGGGTTTTATATCTCCGGGTGAAGCCACTAAAATATGCAAGCTGCAGAGATCCATTTGTGGATTAAAACAGACTTCTCGAAGTTGGAATCTTCATTTTGATGAAATGATCAAAGAGTTTTGTTTTATCAAGAACGAGGATGAACCGTGTGCTTACAAGATGATTAGTGGGAGCATTGTTATCTTCTTGATATTGTATGTAGATGACATACTGCTGATCGGGAATGACAAACTGA